>CAUYQU010082501.1:0-21672 GCA_963574635.1 Cheracebus regulus | reverse complement strand
AGACTTCATGACTAAAACACCAAAAGCAATTGCAACAAAAGCCAAAATTGACAACTGGGATCTAATTAAGCTAAAGAGCTTCTGCACAGCAAAATAAACTATCATCAGAGTGAACAGGTAACCTACAGAATGGGAGAAAATATTTGCAATCTACCCATCTGACAAAGGACTACTATCCAGAATCTACAAAAACTTAAACAAACTTATAGGGAAACAACAAACAACCCTATCAAAAAGTGGGCAAAGGATATGAACAGACACTTCCCAAAAGGATAGAGATTTATGCAGCCAACAAACATGAAAAAAAGCTCATCATCACTAGTCATTAGATAAATGCAAATCAAAACCACAATGAGATACCATCTCATGCCAGTTAGAATGGTGATCATTAAAAAGTCAGGAGACAACTGATGCTGGAGAGGATGTGGAGAAATAGAAATGCTTTTACACTGTTGGTAGGAGTGTAAATTAGTTCAACCATTGTGGAAGACAGTGGCAATTCTTCAAGGATCTAGAACTAGAAATACCATTTGACCTAGCAATCCCATTACTGGGTATATACTCAAAGGATTATAAATCATGCTATTATAAAGACACATACCCACGTATGTTTAGTGCAGCACTGTTCACAATAGCAAAGACATGGAGACAACCCAAATGCCCATCAATGATAGACTAAATAAAATGTGGCACATATACACCATGGAATACTATGCAGCCATAAAAAGGATGAATTCCTTTGCAGGGACATGGATGAAGCTGGAAACCAGAATTCTCAGCAAACTAACACAAGAACAGAAAACCAAACACTGCATGTTCTCACTGATAAGTGAGAATTGAATAATGAGAACACATGAACACAAGGAGGGGAATATCACACACTGGGGCCTGTCAGGGAGTGGGGGCTAGGGCACAGATAGCATTAAGAGAAATATCTAATGTAGACGGGGTAATGGATGCAGCAAGCCACCAAGGAACATGTATAACTATGTAACAAACATGTACATTCTGAACATGCACCCCAGAACTTAAAGTATACTATATATATATATATATATATATATATATATATATATATATTCTTAAACTATAAAATATTCTAGTTCTGAAAGTAATCTAGCATTAAATCTCTATTATTTGTAGTTACTTTTTCAGACTCTAGAAGAAACATTACTTATTGTCTTAAACAAACATAGAACACATCAAAAGTGAAGAGGAAAAAGCATTCACATTATTTCACTGTATAGAGATAATGCCTATTAACATTTTGGGATATTTCTTCTGGCTTGTTCCCTAACATAAACTTCCACAACCCACAAAGCACTCCTGGCAAAACTTATAGTCATAAGAAAATGACCTAAAAATAAAAAAAATCTGTGGACTCTGGATTCTGAAAATTACAAAAAAATTACTTTAAATAGAATCATCAATGAACTATTTTCATGTACTAGCTACCTAACAAAATGTGCAGTAATTCTTCTAGGTATCCCTATTTAGTTCTTTTTCTCGCATTCACTAAAGTAGCCTTTTTGGTATCAGTTTCCTTTATGGACTTTTCATTGTCTTCCCATATCTTAAATGTTGATATTCCATGGTATCCTGTCCTAGACTGCTATATATTCCCACATAATATATGGTCACAAAGCCTACAGGAACCAGGCAGATATTGCAAGTGAGTTAAATAAGCTGAATAAGAACTGTACCAACCTGGATAGCACATTACTCACCTACATAAAGAAAGTTACTACTCAGTTGCAGTTGATTATTGCCCTATAGGAATGCTAGACTAGGATTGTTTAATCAAAAAGTCCAATTGTTTATCTTTTACCAATTTTTAAATATTAGAAAATAATAATTCAGAGCATACTTAAATAATCTGATGGCCAAACAAAACATATCTATGAGTCATAATTAGTTCAATGGCTATTAGTTTGCTACCTTTTCTCTACATACTCTTCATGCACAATTTCATCTGTTCTCATGGTTTTAACAATCCTGTAAATTCTGATCTCTCTCATCACCTTCAGATCCATATATTCTGCCTCCTACCACTCTTCTATACCAACTCCACTTGAAAGTCTTATTAACACATTACAATTCAATGGACCTAAAATTCAGCTTATCATTTTACTCCATCTCTTGCACATTCACTAAATTATACACCATTATACACAGTTGTACACCATTATACAACTGTTTATACAACGGTACCATTATACACCATTGCTCAAGCCAAACACTGGGAAGTTATCCTTAATTTTTCCCTATTATTCTTCCCTCTTTTAAATATTTCTTTAATATGTTTGTTTATCTCCACTGCTACAACCATCAACATAATTTTTACCAAGAACACAGTCATTCTTTTTCTCCAATCATTTCTCCATACCTGCATCCGGCATAGTATTTTTAAAATATAGATTTGATTGAGTCAAATTTCTGCTTACAACCCTCAAAATCTAGCTCCATATTAGTCTTAAAGTCCAAACTTCTCTAATTGGCTTACAAGGCCTTTCATGTTATAAAACCTGATTACCTTCCAGCTTTATCTCTTGCTATCCTATCTCCAAGACATTCCAACAAACTAAAAACTACAGTACTTAAAATTTCTGGGCATAGAACAGAAAATTATCTTACATTCCATCCTTTAAATATTCTGTTCCCTCTGCCTGGAATGTCCTTGTCCTTGGTATTTTACTCATCTAACTGAAACTCATCCCTTGGATCTCAGCATAGATGTAACATCCTTCACAGATACGACTTTGAGATCCCATGTCTGTGTTATAATAGATGTCCTTCTTATAAAATTGCCATATTTATTATCAATATATTGTAATTGCCTTTTTATTTAACTTTGCCTTCATTAAACTGAAATTCCTAGGAGTACAGAAATTATGTTTTCTCAGTTCATAGTTGTTTCTAGTATCTATCAAATAACAGCGCTCAATAAACATGTTTGAATGATGTTAAACATGAGTCTTACACTTTTATGATTTGTTTACAAATTTCATGCTCAAATTTTAATCACATGTAGAAAAAAAGGTTCCTTTTTTTAAATGTTAGGGCTGCCCTACAGAATATCTGTTTTTTGTGCTAAAATCTGGAATATAAATTCCCACATAAATAGTTTTAATGATAATTTAGTTCTATACGGTTATTTTATAAGGTATTCTGCAAATATCACTGTTTATATGAAGAATGTGTCCCAGGTTCCAAATAACCAATATATACATTTCGGAAATACAACTATTCATACTCTTGGGAATTGCCTCTAATGACAATTAGAATAATTCACTAAAAATAGAAACAAGCTGAAAAACATTAAATGAAAAGTATTTCAATAAGGACTTAAAATAGGAACAGTCTCATATTTTTAAAGACAGTTCTTGCATTTGTCCTACATAGAAAATATATTGTTAAAATTCATGAACTAAAATTATATTTATTAAATGACTCAATTATATGCATATTTTATTACTGTCTCATACACTTGACATATATTAACAGGAAGTTACATACATTTTCTAATGTATCTCAAGGGGTAGAGAGCAATAAAAAGACAATTCTGGCAGATTGGAAATTGGCATTTAAAATGTTATTTATCACAGTGGAATTAGAATTCTATGAAACATACTTTTGGAAATCCGGTCTAACTAAATCAAGAGACATTCAGGAAGTGATGACATACGGTTTATTAATAATTTCTCTGAGATATTTCAAGAACATTTTCAGAGATATGTACAACTCTATAAAACACAGTTTTATAAAACACAGTTTTATATATAAAATAGCGCTATTCTAATGTTGAATCATATGTATAATTCTATGAAAATAAAAATGACTTATTTTGCCTCTATAATTTCTCCTGATCTTAGCCTCTCTTATAACACACATTTTTAAAAACCCTTCACTACTCTTGAAGCTGTAGAGACTACATAAATACATAAATAAGGTATAAGTCATTAGTTCAGGTGGTAATCCGAACCATGAAAGGACTTGTTACATAAATGAATATAGGAACAATATCGCAAGAGTGGTGAAATGTTTGATTTGCTTAATAAACTTTTCTCAATTACTTTAGTAGCATTTGACCTGACCACAAATGATGCATCTACGTATGTTTCACTAATATTGAATTTGTTTAAAAGTTTTATAACTGAATCTTCTCTTGTTTATCTAAGCTTGTGTGTTTTTGTTATATCCTGAAACAATATTATATAAAAAGTATTAAATTCAGCCCTCTTTATTGCTTTTATAGGACTAGGATTACAGGGGGAAAGGATCTTCCCAATACCTAATAAAGTAACTTTTGGGAGAAACATAATTGTTTATGGATAAATGTTTTTAGAAATATTCACACAGAACAACGAAACGAGAAAAATAGCTCAAACCAATTATCTTGAAAACATAAATAAAAGCTGCAAGTCAAGAGTAGTGTGTATGTAACAATTATTCGTATTAATGCTTCAATAATGTCATTAATCATTTAGTATCGTCTTGGGGAAGCACAGAAATGAGCCAAGTATGAAGAACAAGAAAAGAACAATAAACAAAAATTCTTCTCTGGAGCAGTTCCTAATCTAATGAGGGAGCATTAATAAAAGACCCATTCAGACATAATACAAAAGGATTATCATGACAAGAGTATAACTAGTAACAACCTTCCTGATCAAGCAACATACATGCATACTGAAACATTAAGATTAGGTAAAAGATTTATTTCCAGAGTCAAGCTTCACAAAAAACAGGATGTTTTAACCAGAATTTTGCAGAATAATTTTGTAACTTAGACTAAATATGACAGAAAATGAGCCCTCTTCAAGTCAAACATCTTATCAAGGACCTAATATGTACAGAGCATAAACGTGTTAAATAAAAGATGTTTTTCTGATTAATAATTTTACTAGAAGAATTGCTTATGTATATACTACAAATAGATGGTGATGTAGTTTGGATATTCATTCCTACCCAAATCTCATGTTGAACTGCAATCCCTAATGCTGAAGGTAGGACCTAGTGGGAGGTATTTGGATCATAGGAGCTGTATTTCTCTTGAATGGTTTAGCACCATCCACTTAGGGGTCTTCTTGTGATAGTGAGTTCTTGCCATAGTAAGTGAGTTCTTGCAATAGTGAGTAAATTCTTCTGAGATCTGGTTGTTTAAAAGTGTGGCACCTCCCAACTCCTCCTTTTGTTCCTGCTTTCACCATATGACATGCCTGCTCCCCTTTCACCTGCCACTATCACTATAAGCTTCCTGAGGAGCTGAGAAGATGCTAGCATCATGCTTCCACAGAACCATAAGCCAAGTAAACCTCTTTTCTATATAAATTATTCTCTCTTAGGGATTCCTTTATAGCGATGCAAAATGGCCTAATACAGATGGCTTGAAATTCTACAAAGTATGATATTTGGAGAATTTCACATTTTACATGCACAGAAACTTAAACATCAGTGCCAAAGCCAAAGTGGTAATCGCTATCAATCATATACCCAAAAAACCATATATATCATAACATAAAAGATATTTGAGCCCAGAACAGTATTTTAATGAGGCAAGAAAAGAAAAAGCTAAAAGCATTAAAATCATAAGCAGCAGTCATGATTATTTTTACATAACACAATTCATTCTCACTGAAAGTGACTATACTAAGCTTGATTATAATGAAGTGAGATTTCCATGAGTAACTTGTAGAATAAGGCTTACTATATTGTCATCAAATTTTTAGATATAAACTTTAATTATTTATGGTATTTGGAAAGCCTAAAATATTGTAATACGTATTTTAAAAAGTCTTTATGGCTTTAAGTTATTTTACTAAACTTTTCACTCAAATTCATTATAAATTAGTAATAGATGTATCAAATAACTGTAATTTGACATATATATTACAACACTGTATAAAGAAGGTAAGCAAATAAAGTGATATCAAAGTTCAAACTTACAGTTCAATTGCCTTGTTCCACATGATAACATATCCAGAAAGAATAAAAGATTCAATATTTACAATATGTGTATTTCCTCTTTCTGTTCCAACATAAAGCCATTTACTCTGGAAAGGTAGATGACAGTAAGTAATTCTGAAAGAAAGAAAATTATAATTAAAATATCTAAATTTTACATTTGGTCAGCATTATATTTTCCTTACATGTATTTTGTAGTGATCACTATATAAACAATAAAATTTACTATATACTCAAGTATAGCATGTAGTTATTCATTTAAAGTATAGGATAAATAACAATACTATAGCATTAAAAACAATAATGATAATAAGCACTATTAATAAGTGCCAATATGGGCATTTACATTATTTTGAATTCTGAAAATGGCAAGATGGATATATATTTCTGTTTTACAAAAATGAAACTGTAGCTGAATTTTTTTGTTTACTTGCCTAAGATTTATAGCTAATAAGCGGCAAAAATGGGATTTCAAACCCTTTCCTGTTAGGTTACAAAGTTAACATCTTTCCACTAAGCTACACTTTTTCTATTTTAAAGATCATATTTCATTCAAATACATAAATTTCATATTATCATATTTCATAAATTTCATATTTGCTTAAAATACATAAAGATCATATTTCCTTCAAACACATAAATGTCAGAGGTCACAGAGAAGTGATAAATGAGATGATAAATTATTTAGTTTTTATTCAGATGTTTGGCATCTAAGCAGTAAAAAGAAAACTTATAAAGTCAGAGATCCACTGTACTCTTCCCTTAATTCTATTGTTCTGTTCTCATCTTCATGATGGGCTTTCTGATCAGCTCTAGGACCTGTTCCATAGCCAATGCAACCATGACTTCTATATGTGAAATACGGTAATTTACCAGAATCTTCTATTCACAACATTATTACTCCTAGCTTGGCCTAATCATGCTCTTTAGTCACTCTTCAAAAGAGAAGGAGGGTAAGTTCACAGTTATCTCTTGTCAGACAGACAATTTTATAAAAAAGTGAATGATATATTTTTAATATGATATTGTCTTGTACTTCTTTATATAAGAATTAAAAAGTGAACATCCAATGTGTCCAATTTATATTCTCAGTCTCATTCACTGAAGTTTTAAACAGCCTGTTTCTTGAACAAAACTTCATCTATTATTCAAAGCATACACACTATATCCAAAAATTTAAAAGCCCTGCTATTACATAAGCAGTTACAAAGTTAATTGACAATATAATTAATATGTAACCTGTATGATCAGAAAATTTTGATTAAAAGCTAAAATCTAGCATTGCTGTTGCCAAGGGATATTTAATAATTTTGCACAGAAATAATTTGATGGTCATGTTTCAAGGCAATGAAGAATCAATTTTCAATTCGATCTTAGGTAGAAAGAGGAAATTCATTTTAATGAGGATTAAGATAATCCTTTCTGAATTACAGGGACAGTGGAGAAAACACTGATCCCAGTAAGAAGACACAAATATAGGGATTGAAGTAGAAAAAACGTAAACCTAAATATTACAGAGTCAAGAAGAAAAGTGTAAGAACTGCCAGGTTTCAGTAATGAGACAGAACTAGAACTATTCCTTGAACTACTAACTACTTTTTTCCTGGTTTTTATTAAATATAAACTAGAGCCTTTATATCAACCGGGTTTCACCTTATATTCAATGTCCAACTATGGGTAGTAGTTACAACAACTACATAAAGATTCTCAGATTTTAACTGAATCCCCCCAAAAAGAGAAATAGGATTTCTTAGAATTGCCATAGGTAAAGAAAAAGATATAATAACACTTGTGCTGTGTATTTGCTAACTCTAATAAATGATTAGTCAATAGGTTTATACAACTTGATTTATTGTATTTAATAATTACACTTTCATTTGTAACTTATTTCTACCACTACTACCTGAGAGATGAAGGATTTTTTCTATTACA
The DNA here is from genome assembly GCA_963574635.1 of Cheracebus regulus. Lineage (NCBI taxonomy): Eukaryota > Metazoa > Chordata > Mammalia > Primates > Pitheciidae > Cheracebus > Cheracebus regulus. Next base: position 13,779 of record CAUYQU010082501.1, on the reverse strand, counting down.
TGTGAGCCTTGGAAAAATAATCTTATTCCTATATCCATATTAACTATCATTAAATAATCTGAGATATTCTTAGCCTTCCATCTGTTCATCCACTTATTCAATCTTCCCTGAATAACTCTCTATAAAAAAGTATCGTTGTGGGGAGGGACCAAGATGACTGGAAATAGCTGCAGCCAGAGGCTCCCACTGAGAAGAATGAAAATGACAAGAGAAGAAAAAAAAAACCTCAAGTGAGTCCTACACCAGCAACTGAAGTATCCAAGTTCTCTCATTCGGGCTGGATAGGCAGTTGGCATAACCCATGAAGAGCGAGGAAAAGCAGAGTGGAGTAAAGGTCCACCTGGGAGCTGAAAGGAACAAGGGGAACTTCCACCTCCAGCCAAGCAAAGTGGCGAGTGATTGTGCTACTCCACCCAGAAAACCATGCTTTTTCCAAGGATCTGTGCAATCTGCAAATCAGGAGATCCCCTTTGTGAGCCCATGAGACCAGGGTCTTGGGTCCTAAGCACAAAGCTGTACAGATTCTCAGCAGCCACTCAGCTGGAGACTGTTTAAGATTACCAAGTTCCTGAGGGGAGAGGCAGCTGCCATTACTACAGCTGCCTGCTGCCTAACATGACTGAGTCCTGTGGGGATGAGTGGCAGCCATAATTGCAGCTCCAGTCTGCCACTGTTTCCCTGCTGGTGCCAGGACTGGGCTGTTTGGACCCAGGAGAAATACCCCACAGGGCAGTGCAGCAACTGTGGCAGATCATGGCCAGACTGAATCTTTAGGCAGGACCCTGATCCATCCCTCTGCACTGGGTGAGGCCTCCCTGCAGGAATTTCAGAAACTCGAGCTAGGGGTTTACAGGCAGAACTCTGATCTCCCTGGGACCAAGCCTCTTGGGGAAGGGGCAGCCATGGTCTACATGGATCAGTGGAATTAGTCTTTCCCCCGATGGCTCCGAGGAACCTGGAAAGTGCAGATGATTCGGATTCCCCACCACAGTGCACTCCTTCTGCCAAAGGGCAAGCAGACTGCTTCATGAAGTGGATTCCTGATCCCATTCCTCCTCACTGGGTGAGAGCCCCCATCAAGGGTGGCCAGACACCTTATTTAGGACCATTCCTGCTGGTATAAGGTTGGTGCACCTCTGGGATGGAGTTCCCACAGAAAGGAGCAGGCAGCCATCTTTGCTGTTCTGCAGCCTCCACTGGTGATACTTCCAGGTGTGGGAGGGGCCCAGGCAAATAGGGTCTGGAGTGGACCCCTAACAAACCAGAAGAGGTGCCTGACTGTTAAAAGAATAACAAATGGAAAGCAGCAACACATTTACAAAAACATCCCCACAAAAACCCCATCCAAAGGTCAGCAGCCTCAAAGATCAAAGTTAGATAAACTCAAGAAGATGAGAAAGAATCAATGAAAAAACACTGAAAACTCAAAAAGCCAGAGTGCTTCTTTTCCTCCAAATTATTGCAACACCTATTTGGCAAAGGCACAGAACTGGGCAGAGGTTGAGATGAAAAAACTGACAGAAGTAGGCTCCGAAGGTGGATAATAATGAACTTCACTGAGCTAAAGGAGCATGTTCTAACCCATGCAAAGAAGCTAAGAACCATGATAAAACATTACAGGAGCTATTAACTAGAATAACCAGTTTAGAGAGAAACATAAATGACATGATGGAGCTGAAAAACACAACATGAGAACTTCACAATGTACCCACAATTATCAATAGCCAAATAGACCAATTGGAAGAAAGAATTTCAGAGCTTAAAGATTATCTTGCTGAAAGAACACAGGCAGAAAAGATTAAGGAAAAAAAAAAAAAAAAGGAAATGCAATGAACAAAACCTCCAGGACCTATGGGGTTATGCAAAAAGACCAAACCTCTGACTGATTGAAGTACCTGAAAGAGACAGGGAGAACAGAGCCAAGTTGGAAAACATACTTCAAGATATCATTGAGGAGAACTTCCCCAACCTAGCAAGATAGGCCAACATTCAAATTCAGGAAATCCAGAGAACTCCAGGAAGATACTCCGTAAGAAGATCAATCCCAAAGCACATAATATCAGATTCTGTAAGGTTGAAATGAAAGAAAATACATTAAAGGCAGCCAGAGAGAAAGGCCAGGTAACCTACAAAGGGAAGCCTATCAGATTAACAGCAGACCTCTCAGCAGTAAACCTACAAGAAAGAAGAGATTGTGGGCCAATATTTAACATTCTTAAAGAAAAGAATATCCAACCTAGAAGTTCTTATATGGCCAAACAAAGCTTCATAAGTGAAAGAGAAATAAAATTCTTTTCCGACAAGCAAATGCTGGGGAATTTGTCACCACCAGGCCCACCTTGCAAGAGCTCCTAAAGAAAGCACTAAATATGAAAAGAAAAAAAATTAAAAAGTTACCAGCTACTACAAAATCACATTGAAGTACAAAGACCAGTAACAGTATAAAGCAACTACATCAACAAGTCTGCAAAATAACTAGTTAGCATCATGACAGAATCAAATTCACATATAACAATATTAACCTTAAATGTAAATGAGGAAAATGCCCCAATTAAAAGGCACAGAATGGCAAGCTGGGGAGAGTCAAGACCCATTGGTGTGCTGTATTCAAGAGACCCATCTCAAGTGCAGAGGCACACATAAGCTAAAAATAAAAGGATGAGGGAAAAATCTACCAAACCAACAAAAAGCAGAAAAAAGCAGGGGCTGAAATCCTAATTTCTGACAAAAAGGATTTTAAACAAAGATCAAAAAAAGACAAAGAAGGACATTACATAATGGTAAAAAGTTCAAGTCAACAAGATGAGCTAAGTATTCTAAATATCTATGCCCTAATACAAGGACAACAAAATTCATAAACAAGTTCTTAGAAATCTACAAAAAGATTTAGACTCCCATACAATAATAATAGGAGACTTTATTACCAGGGATGTCAATATCACATCACTGAGACAGAAAGTTGACAAGGATTTTCAGGACTCGAACTCAGCTCCTGTTTAAGTGAACTGGATATCTACAGAACTCTCCACTCTAAAACAACAGAATATACATTATTCTCAGCCCCTCATGGGACTTACTCTAAAATTGATCATATAATTTGAAGTAAAACACTCCTCAGCAAATGTAAAAAAAAACCCTGAAATCCTAACAGTCTCTCAGACCACAGAGCAATCAAATTAAAAATCAAGGTTAAGATATACAGTCAAAACAACACAACTAAGTAGAAATGCAACAACATGCTTCTGAATTACTCCTGGGTAATTAAATTAAGGCAGAAATCAAGAAGTTCTTTGAAATCAATGAGAACAAAGAAACAATATTCCAGAATCTCTGGGACACAGAAAAAGCAGTGTTAAGAGGAAAATTTATAGAACTAAATGCCCATATTAAAAAACCAGTAAGATCTCAAATCAATATCACAACTAGAGAACAAAGAACAAACAAACCCCAAAGCTAGCAGAAGACAAGAAATAACCAAGATCAGAGCAGAACTGAAGGCAATGATAAAGACATGAAAACACATTTAAAAAGTTTAACAAATCCCCAGGAGCTGTTTTTTTTTAAGAATAAATAAAATAGACCACTACCTAAACTAATACAAAGGGAAGAATCAAATAGATACAATAAAAAATGATAAAGGGGATATCACCACTGACCCCACAGGAATGCACATAATTATCAGGGAATACTATAAACAACTCTGTGCGAATAAATTAGAAAATTCAGAAGAAACTGATAAATTCTCAGACACGTATACCCTCCCAAGACTGAACCAGGAAGAAGTTAAACCACTGAATAGACAAATAATGAGTTCTGAAACTGAGGTAGTAATAAATAGCCTAACAACCAAAAAAAGTCCAGGACCAGACAGATTTACAGCTGAACTCTACCAGAGGTACAAAGAGGAGCCAGTATCATTTATTCTGAAATTATTCCAAACAAATTAAAAGGAAGGGCTCCTCTCTCAATCATTTGATGAGGCCAGTATCATCCTGATACCAAAAGCTGGCAGAGATACAACTAAGAATCAAAACTTCAGGTCAATATCCTGATGAACATCAATGCAAAAATCCTCAACAAAATACTGGCAAACCAAATCTAACAGCACATCAAAAAGCTTATCTACCACAATCAAGTTGGCTTCATCCCTGGGATACAAGGCTGGTACAATGTATGCAAATCAATAAACATAATTAATCATGTAAACAGAACTAAAGACATAAACCACAATTATCTTAATACATGCATAAAAGGTCTTTGACGAAATTCAACATCTCTTCATGTTAAAAACTCTCAATAAGCTAGGTATTGATGGAACATAACTCAGAATAATAGCCATTTAGAACCAACCCACAGCCAGTATCACACTGAATGGGCAATAGCTGGAAGCATTTTCCTTTGAAAATCAGCACAAGACAAGGGTGTCCTTTCTCCTCATTCCTATTCAACATAGTATTGGGACTTCTAGCCAGGGAAGTCAGGTAAGAGAAAGAAATAAAAAGTATTCAGATAGGAAGTCAAACTGTCTCTGCAGATAACATAATCTTATATTTAAAAAATTTCCATTACTTCAACCTAAAAGTTTCTTAACCTGATAAGCAACTTCAGCAAAGTCTCAGGATGCAAAATCAATGGGCAAAAATCACAAGTATTCCTTTTTACCCACAATAGACAAGCAGAGAGCCAAATCATGAATGAACTCCCATTCACGATTACTACAAAGAGAATAAGATGCCTAGGAATACAGCTAACAAGGAAAATCAAGGAGCTCTTCAAGGAGAACAAACCACTGTTCAAGGAAATCAGAGGGGACAAAAACAAATGAAAAAAACATTCCATGCTCATGGACAGGAAGAATCACTATTGTGAAAATGGCCATACTGCCTAAACTAATTCAGACTCAATGCTATTTCCATTAAACTACCATTGATGTGCTTCACAGAATTAGAAAAAAACTACTTTAAAATTCATATGGAGCCAAAAAAGAATCCATATAGCCAAGAAAATCCTGAGCTAAAAGAATAAAGCTGCAGGAACCACACTCCTGACTTCAAGCTATACTACAAGGCTACAGTAACCAAAACAGCATGATACTGGTACCAAAACAAAAACGTAGGTCAATGGAACAGAATATAGATCTCAGAAATAAGACCACACATCTACAAGCATCTGAATCTCGACAAACCTGACAAAATGAAGTAATGAGGAAAGGATTCCTAATTTAATATATGGTGCTGGGAGAACTGACTAGCCATACTGAGAAAATTGAAACTGGATCCCTTCCTTACACCTTATACAAAAATTAACTCAAAATGAATTAAAGACTTAAATGTAAAACCCAAACTATAAAAACCCTGGAAGAAAATCTAGGCAATACCAATCAGGACACAGACACGGGCAAAGATTTAATGATGAAAACATCAAAAGCAATGGCAACAAAAGCCAAAATTGACAAATGGGATTTAAGCTAAAGAGCTTCTGCACAGAAAAACAAAACAAACAAAAAAAAACTATCATTGGAGTGGACAGACAACCAACAGAATGGGAGAAAATTTCTGCAATTTATCTACTTGACAAACATCTAATATCCATAATCCATGAGGAATTTAAACAAATTCACAAGAAAAAAAATCTATTAAAAAATGGGCAGAGGGCATAAACCGAAACTTCTCAAAAGAAGAGATACACTCATAGACGGGTGTTGAACAATGAGAACACATGGACACAGGGAGGGGAGCACTATACGCTGGGGTGTGTTGGGGGGAAATAGGGGAGGGACAGTGGGGGGTGGGGAGTTGGGGGGAGATAGCATGGCGAGAAATGGCAGATATAGGTGAAGGGGAGGAAGGCAACAAATTACACTGCCACGTGTGTACCTATGCAACAATATTGTATGTTCTTCACATGTACCCCAACACCTAAAATACAATAAAAAAAAAAAAGGAAAAAAAAATTAATCATTTCAACAAATTCATATTCTCTCCTGAACTCATGTGGTATTTTGTACCACTCAGTGTGTAGCACTTACCATGCTATATTATGATTTCACACAGGCCTGTCTCCTGTGATGAGTTGGGTCATCTCCAGACTAGGAATGATGATTTATTCATCTCTATCTGCTATTCTTTCCCTCTACCATCTACCACCACCCTTATACACCCCATATACCCATATACACGGAACAGGCACAATAAATATTCATTGACTTGAATCTAATTATTTACAAAAACTTGTTTAGGGTCCTAGCATTTTGAGTGTTGGGAATATTTTAGAACTGGCCTTATGTCCATGATTTCTAAAGGAAAATGAGGCTCCAAATATGTTTAATTATTCAAGAAACTGTTAAATCACATTATTTTCAAAAATGATAATACTAGTTTAACTCTGCAGAAGAGCACTTTCCATGGAAAATAATGGCTTTTAACATCTAAATAAAGATACATGGCACATTCTACTATATTTTGAAAAAGAAATCTAATTTTATAGAACTTGACATGATAGATACAGGGGAAAATCTAAGTTGAAAATATACTTTTTCACAAATACATTTTGCATTCCAGTCTTGGTTTCTACTTCTCACACTTAACGTTGAAACACATACATTTCTATGAATAATATGTTGAACGTGCTATAGGTTCTGACCATCTGTGCAATTTACCCTTTGAAATGTTCCCTTGAATGTTGGAACCATTCCAGAACCACAGTATCTAACTTCTAAATCATCTTTCTACCTCTTGCCCATAAAATTGCTGTTGCAGAAACTTAGCCACACTCAAGATTTAATGGGTCTGGATCCTGCAGCTTTCCAGAAATACCATCTTATTTTAAGTTGAGTATCGCTGAGGGAGAGCCTTGTTACAAACTGATTCACAACATTTATTATACCTCAGTTCTTCATATAAAATGGGCCATTTAGGAAAGGAGATAAATGCTTTTGCTCTATTCTTTTTTTTTCTTCAAAAGGTGATAGACTCTTAGGAGGAATACATAATTGGAATACATGTGACTCAAGACCTAACAATAACAATCTCAGCAATAAGTAGTCCCAGACATCACTCCTATGACTTATTTAGCACCTACTGTGGACCAAACTTTAGCTAAAAGCACTAAGTACATCATTTCACTGAATCATTACACCTATAAGGCTATCAGCCTCATTATACAGATTTATTTTACAGATGAGGAGACCAAGACTCAGAAAGGTTAAGTAACTTTTCCAAGATCATACAGCTGGTTCCTGGAAGAAGCAAGATTAGAACCGCAAATAAGTGACTTTAGAGTTTACATCCTTAATCCTTTTGCCATCTATCACCCACTGCTGTACCCTGCTATAGATTATACTGGACTCAAATCCAGAGATAGAGACACAGATGAGCAGGCAGAGACCTAACCATGGTAGGAATTCAGGGAGTAAAACTGAAATGAGACAAGTGAGATACATCCATTTTAAAAGTCACATAGCAAGAAAAAAAGCCATACATCTTTAAAAGACACAGGTGCATTGCAGCAGGTGTGCCTGTTAACATTTTCCTTCACTTTTTTTTACTCTTGGACTCAGTTCTTGAACACTACTTATTTGCCATAGTGAAAGAGAATCACATTACATACTGTAATTTGAAAAATTAAATGTCTCAAATAAATTAAGAATATATGCATATGCTTTTCTTTTTAGGTCAGGAGTAAGTGGAAATAGTAATAGTTCCACAGAGGCACCTCTTCCAGGTGTGATTAGCTGTGTAACTTGGTCAGTATCTGGAATAATGAAAAAAGCAAAAGTTGAACATCCCGGCTGGGCGAGGTGGTTCACACCTGTAATCCCAGCACTTTGCAGGTGGAGGTGGGCAGATCACCTGAGGTTAGGAGTTCAAAACCAGTCTGGCCAACATGGTGAATCCCAATCTCTACTGAAAATACAAAAATTCGCCAAGCGTGATGCCACGCACCTGCAACCCAGCTACTTGGGAGACTGAGGCGGAAGGATGGCTTGCCAGGAGGCAGAGATTGTAGTGAATTGAGATCATTCCACTGTACTCCAGCCTGGGTAACAGAGCAAGACTCTGTCTAAAAAATAAAAGCATTTAAAAAATTTAAAAAGTTGAAAATCCCTGATGCGAGTCAGTAGTTAGAGATTGGGTAGAAGATATATTTAATTCTTTGTAGCCAACTGCAACTTTCATTCAGTTATTGTATTTCTTCACAAGTAGTTGCCCATTTATGCCAGTTTTTTGAGATCATAAAACACAGTGCAGCTCCTGTGGGCTGATGAATCCGGTTGGTCTCACCTGGCACAGGTGGCGCCAGAGCCTATGAATGACCAGGCTGACTTCCAGGCATAGCAGCTTCCTGTGCTTTCAAAATGCAAGCGCTTGCCAGCTCCTCCTTCAAGATTTTGTAGAACAGATCCTTTTTCCTTTGAATTAAGTCTAGCCACAAATAGAAAGGCTAAGAGCACATAATTTGGCAGGATTCAGAACGTTTTTCATTCATTTCTCCAACTTTTTTAAGTACCAGGAATGATGAGAAAGAAAAGCTAAAAGGAATTAGCATGGTTTGTTATGGCAAGTATAACCAATACTGTATAAATATAATCATTTTGGCATTGAATAATTTATTAATTTATTGGCTTTGCATATAATTAAAATTTTATTCTCCATAAACACCAGAAAACATGTATATTCACATGAAATTTTCATGTCATGAACAATGCATTTAATTTGGTTTAATATTACATTTCTACCTTAATACTATATCACCTCAGGAATTTTATTAATAGCTTTGAAATTTATCATGTGTTCTAAAGGAATAGATACCTTTATTTAAACCATGTCATCTAACCTAAATTGGCAATATCAAACAATTTAAAGAATAATGTGATAGTATACGGAGTTCAAGTTCATGATGGAACATTTTTATATTTTTAATCCTTGAATTCATGAAATCATTAATTTACCTTATATTGGTGTGTGAAGTACTTGAAAAACCTTAACAATTTTTAAGTACTCCAAATTAAAAAAATACATAACTAGGCTCTTTTTTCTGGTTTTATGTATCATTGATCATATCAAATGGTGCAGTATTGAAAAGGACTGACTTTGGGTTATCACATAAGCAATGCTAATAACAATTCTGCAACATGTTTATGGCCAAATGCAAAATTAAATATTGTGTAAATATTTATAAGGCAAGAGATGTTATGTTAAAGTGAATTTGTATATACCTCAAGTAGAGAAAGTAGACTTCACAGATGGGTGATAACAATACAGTTATTCTTCACATATACATTATCCAAAAATTACACTGTGAAAATAATTTTAAATTGCTTAGTAAAGAATGTTAGATTTGGGGCAGAGAAAGATGGTGCACTGATCATCTCCCCTTGTCCTGCAAAGACACCAAGTCAATGGCTATCTATACAGAAGAAAACACCTTCCTAAGAACCCAAAATCAGATGAGCACTCATAGTACCTGGTTTTAACCTTATATCCCTGAAAGAGGCACTGAAGAGATTAAAAATCAGTCCTGAATCACTGATGCCTCCCCTCCCCTGCCCCCAGTGACAGCAGCATGGTAAGGACAGCATCTCTGGATGCTGAGAGAGGGAGAACACAGCAATTGTGAAGCATTGGACTCAGTGCTGTCCTGTTAAAGCAGAAAGGAAACACCAACCAAATTCAGCTGATGCCCGCCCATGGAGGGAACATTTCAACCAATCCTAGTCAGAGGGAAATTGTAGAACCCAGTGGTCTGAACTTGAGTTCCCACAAACCTCATCGCCTTGGGCTACAGCACTCTGAGTCTTCAAGTCAACTTGCAAGGCAGTCTAGGCCACAGGGACTGCAACTCTTACAAGACTCCTAGTGCTGAATTAGGCCCAGAAATAGTGGACTGAGGGGTCAGGCGACATACTGAGAGATCAGCTGAGGCAGCGAAATGCATCATCCCTCCCCTAACTCCAGGCTCTTGGCTCCAAAAGACACACCTTCCTTCTGCTTAAGGAGAGGGGAGGAAAGAGAAGAGTCGGAAGGACTTTACCTTGCATCTAGGAGACCAGCTCAGCCACAGCAGGATAGGGCACTAGATTTGTGAGGTCCCCATTCCAGGTCCTAGCTCCCAGATAACATTTCTAAATACACTCTGGGCCAGAAGGAAACCTGATTCCTTGAAAGAAAGGACCCGGTCCTGGCAGTATTCATCACCTGCTAACCGAAGAGCCCTTGATCTCCAAATAACCAGCAGCAATACATAAGTACTACATCTAGGGCCTTGGCCTATGAAAGTTTCTGGTGTCAGGTACCACCATCATCACAGAGGGGTAGAGCACCAACCGAGTTCTTGGCAACCCCGATTCCAGAACTTGACCCTTGGATGGCAGTTTTGGGCCTGCCCTGACTCCAGAGGGGAGCGTACTGCCATGAAGGGTTAGTTCCAGGACAGGTAGCATTCATGACAAGCTGACCTAAGAGAATTTGGGCCTTAAGGGAACATGGGCAGTAGTCTGGCACTACTCCTCGTGGCCTGGGGTGGTAGCAGCTATGGGCTGCTCTGTTGTTGAAAAGGGAAGGGAAGAGTGGGAAGTACTATGTATTGTGGTTTCAATGCCAGCTCAGCTGCAATACAGTAGAATACCAGGTAGACTTCTAAGGTTTTTGACTGTAGTCCCTGACTGCTGGACAGCATCTCTGGACCTAGCTGGGGCCTGGGAACCTCACTGGGGAAGGTTACAGGCCTAGCTGGCTTTGCCACATGCTGGTTGTAGAGCCCCAGGGCCTTGAGTGAACATAGGCAGTAGCCAGAGTGTGGTTACAGCAGAGCTTGGGCAAGACCCAGCACAGGGCTTCAGGTCTAGCCCAGCACAGTCATTCTGGTAGCCGCAGGGGTGCTTGTGTCACTCCACCCCCAGATTTAGGTGGCTCACAAGAAATAGACTCTGGGAGAAAATAAAGGAAGGGAAAAAAGGAAAAAATAAACGAAGGGAAAAAGATATGGAGAATCCAGAGAATTCTCCCATATCTTGTCCAAGACCATCAAGGAGTTACCTCTATAAGTCTGCAAGAACCACAATATTACGGGGCTTAGGGTGCCCCCTAAAGTAGGTACAGCTTAGATCACTATACTCAAGTCCTTTAAAATGTCTGAAAAGCCTCCTCAAGAAGAGCAGCTACGAATAAGCCCACACAGTGACAACAACAATGAATACCTAATCCTTCAATGCCCAGACACCAAAGAACATCTACTAGCATCAACACTATCCAGTCAAACATGACCTTACCAAATGAACTAAGTAAGGCACCAGGGACCAATCTTGGAGAAACAGATATGTGACCTTTCAGACAGGGAATTCAAAATAGCTGTGTTGAGGAAACTCAAAGAAATTCAAGATAACACAGAGAAGGAATTCAGAATTCTATCAGGTAAATTTAAGAAATTGAAATAATAGAATCAAGCAGAAATTCTGGAGCTGAAAAATGCAATTGACATGTTGAAGAATGCATCAAAATCCTTTAATAGCAGAATGGATCAAACAGAAGAAAGAATTAGTGGCATTGAAGACAGCTAGTTGAAAATACATAGAGGTGACAATAAATACAATGAAGCATGCCTATGGGATCTAGAAAATAGCCTTAAAAGGGCAGATCTAAAGAGGAGGTAGAGAAAGAGATATGCGTAGAAAGTTTGTTCAAAGGGATAATAACAGAAAATTTCCAAAATCTAGAGAAAGATATTAATATCCAAGTACAAGGAGATTGTAGAACACCAAGAAGATTTTTTTATATATATACTTTGAGTTCCGAGGTACATGGCAGAATGTGCAGGTTTGTTCCATAGGTATACACGTACCATGGTGGTGTGCTGTACCCATCAACCCATCACCTACATTAGGTATTTCTCCTAATGCTATCCCTCCCCCAGCCCCCCATCCACTGACAGGCCCTGGTGTGTGATGTTCCCTTCCCTGTATCCATGTGTTCTCCTTGTTCAACTCCCACTAATGAGTGAGAGAATGCGGTGTTTGATTTTCTGTTATTGTGTTAGTTTGCTGAGGATGGTTTCCAGCTTTATCCATGTCCCTGCCAAGGACATGAACTCATCCTTTTTTATGGCTGCATGGTATTCCATGCTGTATATGTGCCACATTTTCTTTATCCAGTCTATCACTGATGGGCATTTGAGTTGGTTCCAAGTCTTTGTTATTGTGAACAGTGACATCATAAACATACATGTGCATATGTCTTTATAGTAGAATGATGTATAACCCTTTGGGTATATACCTAGTAATGGGATTGCTGGGCCAAATGGTATTTCTGTTTCTAGATTCTTGAGGAATCGCCACACTGTCTTCCACAGTGGTCGAACTAATGTACGCTCTTGCCAACAGTGTAAAAGTGTTCCTCTTTCTCCACATCCTCTCCAGCATCTGTTGTCTCCTGACTTTTTAGTCATTGCCATTCTAACTGGCATAAGATGGTATCTCAGTGTGGTTTTGATTTCCATTTTTCTAATGACCAGTGATGATGAGCTTTTTTTTCATATGTTTGTTGGCTACATAAATGTCTTCTTTTGAGAAGTGTCTGTTCATATCCTTCACCCACTTTTTTGTTGGAATTGTTTGTTCATTTCTTGTAAATTTGTTTAAGTTTTTTGTAGATTCTGGATTTTATCTTTTGTCAGATGGATAGATTGCAGAAATTTTCTCCCATTCTGTAGGTTGCCTGTTCACTCTGATGACAGTTTCCTTTGCTATGCAGAGCTCTTTAGTTTGATTAGATCCCTTTTGTCTATTTTGGCTTTTGTTGCCATTGCTTTGGGTGTTTTAGTCATGAAGTCTTTTCCCATGCCTATGTCCTGAATAGTGTTGCCTAGATTTTCTTGTTAGGTCTTACATTTAAGTCTTTAATCCATCTTGAGTTAATTTTTGTATAAAGTGTAAGAAAAGGATCAAGTTTCAGTTTTCTGCATATGGCTAGCCAGTTTTCCCAACACCATTTATTGAATAGAGAATTCTTTACCTGTTGCTTGTTTTTGTCAGGTTTGTCAAAGATCAGATGGTTGTAGATGTGTGATGTTATTTCTGAGGCCTCTGTTCTGTTCCATTGGTTTTTATATTTGTTTTGGTACCAGTACCATGCTGTTTCTTTTACTATAGACTTGTAGTATAGTTTGAAGTCAGGTAGTGTGATACCTTCAGCTTTGTTCTTTTTGCTTAGGATTGTCTTGGCTATGCAGGCTCTTTTTTGGTTCCAAATGAAATTTAAAGGAGCTTCTTGAAATTCGATGAAGAAAATAAATGGTAGCTTGATGGGAATAGCATTTAATCTATAAATTACTTTGGGAGGTATGGCCATTTTCACAATATTAATTCTTCCTATCCATGAGCATGGAATGTTTTTCTATCTGTTTGTGTCCTCTCATATTTCCTTGAGCAGTGGTTTGTAGTTCTCCTTAAAGAGGTCCTTTATGTCCTTTGTTAGTTGTATTACTAGGTATTTTATTCTCTTTGTAGCAGTTGTGAATGGGAGTTCACTCATGATTTGACTCTCTGTTTGTCTGTTATTGGTGTATAGGAATGCTTGTGATTTTTATACATTGATTTTATATCCTGAGACTTTGCTGAAGTTGTTTATCAGCTTGAGATTTTGGCCGATGAAAGACCATTAAGGAAGTTTACAAAGGTGGGACAAGCAACACAAATCTTTATTCCATCACCCAGTTTCTTGTTTTGTGAACTAGAGACAGCTAATGTTGTTGCTATTCATAGAAGCACTGTGTTGTATTATTGTG
>CAUYQU010082500.1:0-28784 GCA_963574635.1 Cheracebus regulus | reverse complement strand
CCCCCCCCCCCCCCCCCCCCCCCCCCCCCCCCCCCCCCCCCCCCCCCCCCCCCCCCCCCCCCCCCCCCCCCCCCCCCCCCCCCCCCCCCCCCCCCCCCCCCCCCCCCCCCCCCCCCCGCCGGGGGCGGGAGGGAGTCGCTGGAGAGAGTTACAGTGGCAGGACTTGATAACAGCTGGTGGGATGTGAGCGCCAAGGAGAGGACAGAGCCAGAGGAGACTGCACATTCAGGCCAGGGTGCCTGGGGACATGATGGCATGGGGACCGCATAGGGATGGGAGTCTGGAGGTCTGCGATCATTGTGAGAGGGTTCTCTCGGAGCAGCCCTCTTTTGGAGAAGAGGAGACAAGAGGAAGAAGGCAAGGATAGGGCATCCAAGTTCAAAAGCCCCCAGCTTTGGGGAGAGAAAGCAAGACGAGAGCCTACTGTGGAAGACAGCCTCCTAGGCAGGGTCCTTGGAAGAGCAAGCGTGTGTGTGTCTCAGGCAAAGAATGTACCTGTCATGGGGAGATCAGAGGGCACGGCCCAGCATGTCACCTGGGAATAGGGAGCAGGACAGGATGAGTTTGGAGGAGCAGGCGGGCAGCAAGGAGGAGGTGCCGACATGGAAATGCCAAGGGGAGCCTCAGGAGGGAGCGGGCATGGGAAAGCAGCTGATTTGCCATTCAGGGATCATTAGTAATTTTTTGTTTTTAAAAAATGCAAGTTTTGGCTGGGCACAGTGGCTCACACCTGTAATCCTAGCACTTTGGGAGGCCAAGGTGGTTGTATCATCTGAGGTCAGGAGTGCGAGACCAGCCTGGTCAAATGGCGAAACCCCATCTCCACTAAAAAAAAAAATACAAAACTTAGCTGAATGTGGCGATGCATGCCTGTAGTCCCACATACTCAGGAGGCTGAGGCAAGAGTATCGCTTGAACCCAGGAGGCAGAGGTTGCAGTGAGCCAAGATCATGCTCTGCACTCTAACCTGGGTGACAGAACAAGACTCTGTCTCAAAAAAAAAAGAAAAAAGAAAGAAAGAAATGCAAATTCATTCACTTTTTCTTATGAAATTGTTCACTCATTAATTTTGCAAATATTTATCAAACATCAAATGCTGTGGGCATAGCAGTAAGTACAAAAAGACACATTTCTGCTGTTATGAAGTTTACATTCTAGTGGGCATGAGAAACAAACAAGATTAAAGGCTTCAGGGACAATGAAACAGACACTGGAACAGAAAGTGTCTGGGGCTGCTCCCAATAGGTGGTCAGGGAGGACCTCTCAGAGGAGGTGATGCTGGAGCTGAACCCTGAAAGTCAAGAAGGAGTTGACCATGCAGGGAGCTGGGGAAGAAGTTTACAAGGCAAAGGGAACAGCACGTGCTAAGGCCCTGGGGTGGGGTCCAGGTCAGCATCTGTGTGTGTGCAGAGGGGGCATATTCTTGTCATATCCAGCTCCCAAGATCACACTGAGTGATGCTGTTTCCCAGATCATGATGGAAGACCAGCTAAGCCTGCAGCAGCAGAGGGTAAAGGCCCTCCAGGATGAGCAGGAATCACAGAGACATGGGTTTGAAGAAGAGATCCTGGAATATAAGGAGCAAATCAAACAGCACTCCCAGACAATTGTGAGTCTCGAGGAGAGACTCCAGAAAGTCACTCGGCACCATAAAAAAATAGAAGGTGAGATTGCAACGTTGAAGGACAACGATCCAGGTAAGTCCAAAGGGAGGCCAAGGAAATCAGTGTTAGGGACAGGTTCTGATTATCCCCTGGTCCCAACGGGCTGATGGTTAAGAATAGTGCCTCATTCAAAAGCTCATTCATTCTCTGAGGCCCCCTTTTGTTCTTGTCACACAACCATGTCAGAAGCCCTCTGAGGCCCAAGTTCAGCAGAAGTCATGGCAATGAGTTGGGACATCCTTTGTGCTGACCCAGTGAGCCGGCGAGACACGCAGGCTACCAGGGCTGTCAGGGCCATCAAGAGCAGCGTGAAGTGGAATCATCGTTTCCACACGAAAACAGCGCATGCAGGGGCCTTTCAAAGGCTTCTCTCTGCCATCGTGCAGGGGCCTTTCAAAGGCTTCTCTGCCATCAACCTTTCGCATCTTGACTAATGCACTTTCATGACCAGCCAGGATTTGTTCCTTAAAAAATAAGCCCGAAAGAGGCTGAAAAAAGAACTCAGACTTGTGAGCACTTGTTGGCCCCAGATGGCCGCGGTAAGTTGTATTACTGTAAAGACATTAAGCTCTTGGAGAAAGTTCTGGAAGTAGAGGCCTGGGGCCAAGGAATCCCAGCCTCGGCCCTGTTGACATTTGGGGCAGAATCATTTTTTCATGGATGGGACTATTCTAGGCACTGTCAGGTGTTAGCAGACTCCCAGGCCTCCACCCACCAGATGCCAGCGGCACCCCTACCCCAGTTGTGATAACCAAAAAAATGTGTCCAGACATTGTCCAATGTCCCCTAGAGGCAAACTCACTCCTGGTTAAGAAACACGGCTCTAGTACCCAACAAGTTGGCAAGCCATTGAGACTTATTGCACTCATTCATTCATCTCTCTCAGTGAAGCTTCAGTGATGTTCCAGTCTCAGGTAGGCACTCAGGATCCAGTGGTGGACAAGCCAGTTTTTGTCCCCGTCATAACAAAATTATTGCCCTGACAGGTGGTCCCGGATGAGTAGGGCACCGTGATGAGGACGAAGAGCAGGGTTCAGTTTCCCAACCCAGAGTCCAGGTCGGAGGGAGGGTGTTTGAGATTGAGCCAGGACCTGAAGGGCGACTGCATCTTTGTCACCTCCACACTTAGACCAGTGTGCACTCCACAAATGTCTGTTGAAGGAGTAAACACGTGAGTGAACATGTGACTGAGCAGTGAGCCAGGATGCCAGAGGCGGCTCATTGAGGTGTAAGTGGAAGGCAAGGAGAGGAAGGTGCTAAACACAGATACTTCTTTTGAGAGAGGGGCAGGTGGTGGGACCAGGGGCTGAGGCCGCACTGCTCACCAGCTTAGCCGAGTGGTCGCCGGCAGCTTCCATCACTCTGGTGCCCCTTTCATTGTCTGTGTGTGGACTTGGGGGTCCCTGCCTTCTAGAGTAGCTGGGAAGATCACATAGCCACACACTTGGGGAGAGCCCTCAGCCCGTGACACCGAACACGTGCGGGTCTCACAAGGTGGAGAGGGCTGCAGGTGGGGGCAGGGTTTGCAAATTGTGAAAGACACAGGTGTGCTTGTAAGCAAAGGGGAAGGAAGGCCTCCTCTCACAATGTTCACGTGTCCTTCTGATACAGCCCACAAGGAGGAAAGGTCACAAGACCCTCCGGTGGCTCCCACAACGGACAGCAGTGCCAAAGACATGGCGTGCGAACACCTGATGTGAGTACCTGCGGGTGTGTGAGCACCAGGCATTCTCATGGGTGCCACCTGGGTGGGGGCAAACAGGAAACCAGCCCCTACCTGGGCCATATTGTCAGAAGCCAAACAAGGAGCACAGCCACTGCCTTCCCAGTGCTGCTTACATTTCCCCATTCCTTCAGCAAGGCAGGCGGTGTCGTGGAAAGATTTAGGTGGAGCTACATTCAGACCCTCAGCCTGTTTTCTGCTGTTTATAACAGAATACTCAAAACTAGGTAATTTATAGTGAAAAGGAGTTCATTTCTGGCCAGGCACGGTGGCTCATGCCTGTAATCCCAGCACTTTGGGAGACTGAAGTGGGCAGATCACAAGGTCAGGAGTTCGAGATCAGCCTGACCAACAATGGTAAAACCCCGTCTCTACTAAAAATAAAAAACTTAGCCAGGCGTGGTGGCGGGCACCTGTAATCCCAGCTACTCAGGAGGCTGAGGCAAGAGAATCGCTTAAACCCGGGAGGCAGAGGTTGCAGTGAGCTGAGATCGATTCACACTGCACTCCAGCCTGGGTGACACAGTGAGACTCCAACTCAAAAAAAAAAAAAAAAGAAAGAAAAGGAAAAGGAGCTCATTTCTTATAGTTATGGAGACTGACAAGTCCCAGGTTGAGGGGCCGCATCTGGTGAGGGCCTTCCTGCTGTTAGGGACTCTGCAGAGTCTGGGAGTGGTGCGGGGCATCACATGGCCAGGGGTGAGTGTGCTAGCTCAGGTCTCCTCTCCTCTTTTTATAAATCCACAGTCCCACTGCCACGATAACCCATTAATCCACTGACCCAGTAGTCCACAAATCCATTAATCCATAATTGTGCCTTCATGACCCAATTGCTTTATAAAGGCCCCACCTCTCAATACTGCCTTGGGGGTTAAGTTTCAACTTGAGATTTGGAGGGGACAGACATTCAAAACATAGCAGCTTCCAACTGGACACTTTCTAGCCATGTGACCCCAGGCAAGTCACATCGCCTCACTGACCCTTAGCTTCCACGTTTGTGAAGTAAGCTGTACATGCCTAGTGCTTGAGAAAGCTAGCTAATGACATTATTAGTTATTTTTCCCGAGTATCAGCTAGAGGCAAGCCCATTCGTAGGTGTTATAAGCAGACAGAGATTTCAAACAGGAGATCACTTGGTGGGGCGGGATCCTGTAGGGTGAGAAGTTGAGGAATCGGCTAAATGACCTTAAATAAATGACCTCAACTCTCCTGACCCTGAGAGCCAGTGTAATAAAGAAGTCTATCCTCAAAGAAATGACAGTTTTCAGAGAAACAAACGTATGAAGCAGAAAGGTCCAGAAAGCAACACGTAAAGAAGGAGGTGCCGATGGGACGCAGAGGAGGGATTCAGGAGTCCCCCAAGAGGAGAACCACCTGCCTCACCCTTGCACCAAATTCTAGTGACCGAAGTCTGACGTCACAGGGTTTTTACAGAAAGACAAGGATACACAGCCTCCCCATTGTGAAAAGCTCCCGACTCCTCCTCCTGTTTAAACTCCAGAAACAGTGGTCCCGTGACTTGGAGAAGCGCCAGCACCACGTGGCTCTGCTGTGGTCCCCTTCCTTAGTGTGTGAACAGGCTTGAGTTCTAAGGTTCTGTCCTCAAGTTGGAAGATTTGTGGTTGCAGCCAAGGACACATTCACGTGCGCACACACGCACACACACACACAGAGAATATACTATATATATGTAGTTATTTTCGTTCTGATGATCGCCAGTCTTTTTTTTGTTGTTCGACATGCAACCTGCCAGTGTTTTACTTTAATTCATAATAAACACAGTACCTTCTAAAGCCTGTATAAGGCCAGGCACGGTGGCTCATGCCTGTAATCCCAGCACTGTGGGAGGCCAAGGTGGGTGGATCACCTGAGGTCGGGAGTTTGAGACCAGCCTAGCCAACATGGTGAAACCCCATCTCTACTAAATATACGAAAATTAGTCAGGCGGGTGGTGAACGCCTGTAGTCCCAGCTACTCGGGAGGCTGAGACTGGATAATCACTTGAACCCAGGAAGTGGAGGTTGCAGTGAGCCGAGATTGTACCACTGAACTCTAGCCTGGGCAACAGAACAAGACTCCATCTCAAAAAAATAAAAATATATTTAAAAATGAAGTCTATATAACAAGAGCCTGGATTTCAGAAGTCTATAAACTCAAATTAAGTGGCATTAATGCCTGCCCCAAGACCAAGGCTCCTAAACCCCTTCCAGAAGGGCAGGACCTCCTCCCTGCAGTAGACACATGACCTGTCTCTTCCCTGTCCCTGAAGAATCCCTGAACCACCTCAAATACCTGACCTGTCTCCCCGAGGCTTCAGTTACCCAGCTTGCTGAGATGCACACCCTGTGTTCTTCCAATCAAATCCCTCACCAGGATGCCTCCCCTGCCGTTCCTGCTGGGCACCCTTCACCCCTCCACCGGGCACAGTCCCCCTCCCATCTACCATTCTAAGTCTCAGGGTGCCAAAGGTGTGCCGCCCTCGGCGGGTGGTGGGGAGCTGTCCTGTCACCATCGCTGTCCCCACTGCTTGCCTGGTTCCCAAGGCCACTCTTCTGCCGGCTCCCCCAAGGACACCATTCATTCACATCCAGCCCCGCCTCTCTCCACCAGGAAGTCAAAGAGGCTGGTGAGAGAAGAAAGCCACATTGTCTTCCTCTCCTTCTTCTTCCCTGTCCCTGAAGAATCCCTGAACCACCTCAAAATCGCCTTCCCTCTCCCTCCACCATCAGAAGTCCACAGGCACGTCAATTCATGATGGTGTGTGGTGGGTGTCACTCTCACGCAAGGCATATTTGAGCCTCAGACTCAACTCAGCCAGATCCGTTGTTCTATCTCAATGGATTTTCTTTTTTCTTTCTTTTTTCTTAGAGACAGGGTCTTGCTGTGTCACCCAGGCTGGAGTGCAGCCTTAAGCTCCTGTGCTCAAGCAGTCTTCCCACCTCAGCCTCCCAAGTAGCTGGGACAACAGTCACACATCACTATGCCTGGCTAATTTTTTTTTTAAAACGGAATCTCGCTCTGTCGCCAGGCTGGTGTGCAGTGGCACAATCTTGGCTCACTGCCACCTCTGCCTCCTAGGTTCAAGCAATTCTGCCTCAGCTTCCTGAGGAGCTGGGACTACAGGTTCGTGCCACCACGCCCAGCTAATTTTTGTATTTTTCGTAGAAACGGGGTTTCATCATGTTGGTCAGGCTGGTCTCAAACTCTGGACCTCATGATCCACCGTCATGGCCTCCCCAAGTGCTGGGATTACAGATGTGAGCCACCATGCCTGGCCTAATTTTTTTTTTTTTTTTTTTGTAGAGACAGGGTTCTGATTTATGTTGCCCACACTGGTCTCAAACTCCTGGGCTCAAGTGATCCTCCAGTCATGGCCTCCCAGAGTGCTGGGTTTACAGGCGTGTGCCCAGTGCCCGGCCTCAGTGTATTTTCTTAAATGAAGATGCAACAAAAAAAATTTTGTTTTAAGAGTTTTTGAAGACTGTCCTCATCCCTTGCTGGGACTGGCATCGCATGGACCATTGAGAATCTCTTTGCATCTATACTTGGTCCCTTCCTGACACTCGGGAAATAACATGGAGTTTGAGTAAGACTGACTTCACCTGTTTTTGTGAATTTCAGAGATGACTTACTGGCTGCTCAGAAGGAAATCCTGTCCCAGCAGGAGGTCATCATGAAGTTAAGGAAAGACCTCACCGAAGCCCACAGCAGAATGTCAGATTTGAGAGGTTTGAACGATTTCCTGTGTCTCTTGACGTCCTGACCCACTAGAGAAAGGAAAGAGATGAGGCATAAGAGTTGAAATCTTTGGCATAAGAAATCCTGCTTCCCTGTGCTGTTCCAGCACCCCAGGCAAGGCTTGAGCCTTGCACAGAGAGAGGGCTCAGTACATGCTGCTTGAGGAGTTGAATGAATGAATGAATGATATGTATTTCATGGCTTCGCTTAGTTCTGTGCTTCTCAAACTTCTTTCTTTGTCCATTCTTCCAGATGACAGGTCTCTGCTTAAATGCTGCTTCCTCCAGGAAGCCCTCCCTCACTCACCCTCACCAAACATAGCCAAGGGATCCTGCTGTGCTTGGGCTCCCTCAGCCCCTGTACTCTGTCTAAGCTACCACTTAGCACACAGCAAAGCTACCTCTGACTGTCTTTTTTTGTTGTCATCGTTTGTTTGTTTGTAACTCAGGGTCCAGCAAAAGTTGTATCCTGGATATGTCCAATTCCCATCCTCCACTGAGTCCCTGACTCAGTGCCAAAAGGCACAGGGCACATTCTCCAGAGGACTTTGGACCTCTGCACTGAAATGCAACTTTCTTCTTCAGGGAGAATTTTCCTTTAGCACAGATTTGCTTCTGGAAGCGGAGGCTTGGAGGGCAATCCTGGGCTCTCCCTGTGGCAGGCCATTTTGCACAAGCCCCAGCACTCACTGGCTTTGGGACTGAGGGCAAGGGGTCTCTCCAGGCCTCCTCTTCCTCAGATGCCAAGTAGACACAACGTGTCTTCTTCCTAGGATTGACGTGGATGTCAGTGGCTACCTAGAGTCAGGGCGAAACAACTGAGTTCTGCGCTGTTTAGACAGACCCAAACAATGCTGCTTGTTCCTCCTTATCTCCGTCCTTTTACTTCTGCCTCCCTCTTTCCTGCATCTGATAGCTGCCTCTCTTTCCCATCCCTACTCTCGCTCAAGCTGAAGGAGGTAGATAGACAGGCAGGGCTGAAAGATAGAACTAAGCCTGGGGAAGTGGAGGAAGGGAAAGGAATGCTCTTATCTTGCATCCCTCCGTCCCAAGCCCTTCAGTGGTATTTGTGCCCTGTAGCTGTTGCTGTTGCATTTATGGCTGAATATTTCCATAATAGGGTATGAGAAAGTGTGGGGTAGAGGCTACAGTGTCCAATTCTCGAGTCGGGACATGTTGAGCCCGATTCCATATCTGCTCACTCTTAGTTGCATGACCTCAGGCAAATCCCTTAGCTCTTTGAGCCTCAGTTTCTGCATCTGTGAAGTGGGGATGTTCATAGTAGCTACTTTATGCCTATAGTCCCAGCACCCTGGGAGACCGAGGAGGGCGGGTCACCTGAGTGATCCACCCGCCTCGGTCTTCCAAGGTGCTGGCAGTACAGGCGTAAAGAGTTCAAGACCAGCCTGGCCAATATGATGAAACCCTTTCTTTATTGAAAATACAAAAATTAGCCAGGCGTGGTAGTGCATGCCTGTAATCCCAACTACTCAGGCTGAGGCAGGAGAATCACTTGAATCCATGAGGCAGAGGTTGCCGTGAGCCAAGATCGCAGCTTGGGTGACAGAGCAAGACTCTTGTCTCAAAAAAAAAAAAAAAAAAGTGTCTACCTTGTAAGGTTGCTACACAGATTTTAGGTCATGTTAAGTAGAAACAACTGAGTTTGAGCGTCCCCAGAAGCAAACGCAGAGAGCAGAATTCCACTGCAGGCAGTTTATTTGCGAGGTAATCCAAGCAAGAAACAGCAATCCCAGCAGAGGGGGTAGGGTGGAGACTGGAAGGAAAAGCAAGCAAGTGCATTGTCAGTCACGTGGGCACAAGGGCAACTGGAGCTTAATTTGGCTGGGAATGTTGGGGCATGAGGGAGAACACATGTGCCCGGGCCACCCCACCTAATGGGTGCAGACTCCAGCCCACACCAGCCACTGGGAGGAGGTCACTGCACCTCTGCTCTTAGCTTGCCCCTGTCCCAAGCCCTTCAGTGGTATTTGCTCCCTGTGTGGTGGCCGTATAGCAGAGGAGGCTTCAGAGGCCTTAGGCAGAGATGCAGAAACAGGCAGCTGAATGTCAGCTGGAGTGCCCTGAAATGCCAAAGGGATGCTGGTGCAGCCCTGCCAGCATCCACTGGTGCAGGATGAGGGTGGGGCAGGAGCCCACGCACCTCATGGAGTTGCCACTGCCAGCAGGTGACCATTTCGTGCTCTCGCTGCTATTTGCTAAGGTGCAAGCAGACCTCCTGGCTGTTCCTAAAGGCCCTGAGAATTCCCAGGGGGCAGACCTGCCTTGTGGTTCTTGTGGGCCTGGCAGATCTGCCGTGGCCCTTAGCGGAGCTCCCCTCACCAGCCCTCCTGTCACTCCCAGGGGAGCTGAACGAGAAGCAGAAGATGGAACTGGAGCGGAACATGGCACTGGTCCAGCAGCAGAGCAAGGAGCTGAGTGTGCTCAGGGAGAAGATGGTCCAGATGAGCAGGCTGGTGGAAAAGAAAGACTGGGAGCTGAAGGCCCTCAAGGAGGCACTCAGGTTGGGTGGTGGTTGTGGGGGTTCTCCTGGTATGAGGAGCCACTGAGCCTTGCATGGAGAGAGGGCTCAGTACATGCTGCTTGAGGAGTTAAATGAATGAATGAATGATATGTGTTTCATGGCTTTGCTTAGTTCTGTGCTTCTCACACTTCTTTGTCCAATCTTCCAGATGACAGGTCTCTGCTTAAATGCCGCTTCCTCCAGGAAGCCCTCCCTCACTCACCCTCACCAAACATAGCCAAGGGATCCTGCTGTGCTTGGGCTCCCTCAGCCCTGCACTCTGTCTGACCTACCACTTAGCACACAGCAAAGCTACCTCTGCCTGTTTTTGTTGTTTGTTTTCTTAATACAGAGTGTCACTTGCTCTGTCACCCAGGCTGGAGTGCTGTGGAGCGATCTCGGCTCACTGCAAGCTCTGCCTCCCAGGTTCAAACCATTCTTGTGCCTCAGCCTCTGGAATAGCTGGGGCTAGAGGCATGAGCCATCATGCCTGACTCATTTTTTTGTGTTTTTAGTAGAGACATGGTTTCACCATGTTGGTCAGGCTGGTCTCGAACTCCTGACCTCAAGTAATCAACCCACCTCGGCCTCCCAAAGTGCTGGGATTACAGGCGTGAGCCACCACACCCGGCCCATTGCCTGTTTATTGCCTGCCCTGTCCATGAGGACAGGGTCTTTATAGACTTTGTCCACTGTTGATTCCCAGTGCATAAGGGAAATTAATATTTATTTAACAAATGAATAAACTGGAGGTGTCAGCTTAAAACATGTAATAGTGTCATTGTCCCATGGGTTTATCTTTAAAAATACCCACGAGTTTGCATTTTTACCTGTAATCTTATCCATATTTTAAAATGAGTCATGTTTTCACAAAAAAGTTTGAGTGGAATTGATGTTTTGTGGATATCTGGTAGCTTCCTGTGCCTCGTAGCCAAAGCAGATTCACAAAGTTGCTAAAGGAGCAGACTCCAGACCCAGCTGCCTAGTTTCAAAGCCAGACCCTAGGCCAGGTGCGGTGGCTCACGCCTGTAATCCCAGCACTTTGGGAGGCTGAGGTGGGCGGATCACCCAAGGTCAGGAGTTTGGCACTAGCCTGGCTAACATATAGTGAAACCCCATCTCTGCTAAAAATACAAAATTAGCCAGGCATGGTGGCGCATGCCTGTCCCAGCTACTCGGGAGGCTGAGGCAGGAGAATCGCTTGAACCCAAGAGGTGGAGGTTACAGTGAGCTGAGATCACACCATTGCACTCTGGCCTGGGCAACAAGAACAAAACTTCGTCTAAAAAAAAACAAAGGCCAGACCCTCCACAAGCAAGGTGACTGCGGGCAGATTGCTGTGTGTCTCTTTATTTGTCTGTAAAATGGAACAAGCAGAGTACCTAACTTGTGGGACTGTTATGAGAAATAGAAGAGCTAGCCACACATAAAGTGACAGAAATAGCGGACATGCTGTGAATGTCCCTATAAAGCCACAGCGGGTCCCAGCTACTCAGGAGGCTGAGGCAGAATTGCCTGAACCCTCCTGGGTTCAAGCAGGTATCCACAGCCCCAGTGTAGGAACCAAGGGCAGGTGCTCCCTGTCCTGGCCATTCTCCCATAAGTCCCCTGGAACCGAATTCTCTAGAAATCTGGGAGCAGGAAACTGAAGTCTCAAAAGAATTCTGTTTCCTATAAAAATAGAGCTCCATGGCTGGGCCCCCTGGCTCACGCCTGTAATCCCAGCACTTTGGGAGACTGAGGCAGGTAGATCACGAGGTCAGAAGATCAAGACCATCCTGGCCAACATGGTGAAACCCCATCTCTAGTGAAAACACAAAAATTAGCTGGGTGTGGTGGCATGCACCTATAATCCCAGCTACTCAGGAGGGTGAAGCAGGAGAAATGCTTTAACCCAGGAGGCAGAGATTGCAGTGAGTGGAGATCACACCACTCTACTCCAGCCTGGTGACAGAGGGAGACTCCATTCCAAAAAAAACAATAGAGCTTCATTTCCTGGTCTCCCAATGAGTGCAAAAGTAATCTGTGGTTCCCAGAACCTCGTGCCATCTGCCTCTTCTCTGCCCTAGGGCTTCTCAAGAGAAACACAGACTCCAGCTGAACACAGAGAAGGAACAGAAGCCCAGGAAGAAGACCCAGACGCGTGACACCTCTGTGCAGATAGAGCCAGTCCACATTGAGGTCTTCTCCGGCAGCCAAGAGGTGAGTGCCACCCACCCCTGGGCACCTGGAAGGACGTGTTAAGACAGGGCCCAGTGGTGGCTTTCTTTCCTTTTGAAGACATTTTCATTCTAAGTTCCAAAAGTATGACTTGCCCTTGGGAAATGTATAAAGTAAATTGCAGAATCTTGCCTCTTCAGTCGCAGTCACCAGAGGTCACAGCTGTCCACAGTGTGACGTGTGCGCCATGAGATCCTTCCCTCGAAGAGGCCTCCACCTTCTCACATGGTCAAGAAAGTGCAGTGGCTGAAGATCAGGCATGGATTCACTCCACCTGTGTTCAAGTCCCAACTCCCCCACTTAGAAACTCCACGAACTTAGGGAGTTCACTGTGCCCCAGTTCCCTTTTCTAAGAGTAATAACCATCCCCACCTTATGGGTTGGTTGAGAAATAAATTTTATGTATATACACACCTGAATACATGCAGACATACACAAACCCATACATACAGATATTTACTTATTCATTCATTTGTATTTATTTCAAGGTGAGGTCCCACTCTGTCACCCAGGCTGGAGTGCAGTAGCACAATCACAACTTCACTGCAGCCTCAACTTCCCAATTTCGAACGATCCTCCTGCCTCAGCCTCCCTAGTAGCTGGGACTATAGGTGCACGCCACCACACCTGGCTAATTTTTGTATTTTCAGTAGAGATGAGGTTTTGCCATGTACCCAGGCTAGTCTTGAACTCCTGGACTCAAGAGACCCACCTGCCTTGGCCTCTCAAAGTGCTGGGATTACAGGTGTGAGCCACCACGCCTGGCCCATATAGATATTTGTTCAGTACATAATTTTTTTGCTAATGGTATCAAACCGTGTACATTCTGCAACATGGGTTTATTTTTACAGACACTACTTAATGGGCATCTTTGCAAGAATATGAAGATCTGCCCCACCCTTTTACATGGCTGTGTGGAATTCCACTGTGTTTCTTTTTTCCAACGAGTCCCCTCTGGATGGACACCTAGGTTGTTTCTCCTCTTGCACAACACTGTATTTAATGTACTTGTTCTTCCTGAATTGTGCTTGATGGGCCAGACTGCCTTCCCGAAGAGCCATGCAGTGAGTGCTCCGTGGCTATGTCTTGGTAGTTGTTCTGTGCACCTGCCCAGAAGCATCGGATGGGAGCGTGTCTTTGAGTGAAAGCAGCCTTCATTGGGCCATCCTAGAAGCTGGTGCTCACACTCTGTCCCTATGGCTGGGGCTTTGCCACTTCCCCTGATCCATAGCATGCAATTGTGAGATGCCGTGGTTCCTCAAGGCCCTGGGTTTCCTGGAGCCTGGGGCTATTCTTTCCCTGGGGCTTTTTGAGCCTAGAGAGCATGGCGTTCCAGTAATGGGCTTTGGATTTTTGCTGGGAAGCCAGGCCAAATGTGTCAGCTTGCTTTCCGGTGCGCTCAAAGATGCCCTTCTCCTGCCAGACAGCCTTGAGCCAGGGCCGCAAACAGCTTGAATGAAAGGGCTCGAGATCCAGCCAGCTGTCCTTGGCAGCAATCGCTGTCCAGAGCACTTTCACACAAGTGTCTCCTGGTTGCTCAGGGCGACCAGGAAGGAGGGTGGCTACAGCAGGTCCACATGGCCGTAAGCTCCATGGGGCAGGGAGTGTGTGGCACTCCTGTTGGAATCCCGGGGTTTTAGAGGAGAACCTGACCCATATTCATTCACTCATTCAACAACTATTGAGCATCTGCTGTGTGCCAGGTCCTATGCCAGGGATAGGAGAAGACACACAGGGTCCACCCACACCAAACGCCCTTGGACTCTGCACATCTGTTGGCCTGGATTGTTGAACTGGGATGCCCTTGATTTTTAGTTTATATTATGTGGTGGAATTAGTGGAGGAGGACTGGGGAGGGAGACTGCAAGATAAAAGGGAAAATATATTTGTTCCTTCTTGGAATGGTTTTACTCCCTCGGGCTCCTTCCTGCTTTCTAAGCCAGAGTGGGTCAGAGGGCTTAAGAGTTGTATGAGAAAGAATCTCCATCCTCTCCAGATAAACCAACTCCCAGAAGAGCCGCGAGGAGGGGTCACGTGGTGCTCCCGGCACCCCTCAGGCCAAGCACAGGCTGTGATGCAGCCTCAATGCCGTGGCTACCCCTATACCCCCAAAACTCAGTATCCCCTGCCCCCTGCTATACACAGAGAAAGACAGAGAGAGGGGGAGAACATTCCAGGTTGTTTACTCCCAGGGCAGACATGCATCCTCAAGAGGTGACCGAGGCCAGCATAGAGCCAACCCCAGAAGGGAACCAGCCTTGCAGCTGTGAGCAGGCTGGAGCCAGGGTCCGAGGACAAGTGAGACCCTACTAAGCGCAGCCAGGGTGGGGTGCCTCTCCCTTGAAGCTGTGGAACCCTGCTCCCAGGTGGAAAGACAGGGCAAGCTCTTTATAGCTCCTGTTTCTGACCTCCGTTGCAGATAAATATGCAGGCTCCATATTTATTGAGCACCTACTATGCTCAGATCCAGTGCTGGGCCCTGGGAGTAGCACAGTCCTCAGAGGAGATAGAGACTGCTCTCATGGAGCCCATCATCTGGGAGGGGAGACACGGAAGTAAACAAGCCAGGATCGGGTGAAACGTCCAGTGGGAATAAGTCCTCGGAGGAACGGCACAGAGTGACCTGGGGGCAGGAGGGCTCTTGGGGTCAGGTGGCGAGGGAGGCCTGTGCTGGAGGAGACTTGGAGCACAGCTGGAAGGAAGGGAGGGAACAAGTGGTGGGGACATGGGGGTGGGGGTAGAGACCGTCCCAGGGGGACCTCCGACAGCACTGTGGAGCCCCTTGAAGGAAGCCACGGGTCCTGTTTCCCGGTGGCAGTGTGGCTAGCACAGGGCCAGGGATGTGTCATACAGGCCTTTGATAAGCACTTGAACCATCAAAGGAAGAAGAACAAACAGATGTCTCCTTTGTGCTTCTCTGCTTTCTTTTCCTGAGAGCACTTATCACTCTCCGGAATTAGAGTATCTGTGCGCCTGTCTGTCTATTATCTGTCCGCCCCATAGAACTTCGCCCACAGCAGCAAGGGCTCGTCTGCTCGTTCCCTGATCTCGCCCCATGCTTAGAACAGCGTCTGGCATGCAGTCACTGCTATCGGCCAGTAGATAGATGGATAGGCGGCCTTTTAATAATGTTGGTTCACTTCATACTACATAGATACTATCTTCTGTACCTCTGTCTAGCTATGTATGTATATGCATGAAGTGAACCAAAACTGTTACTTTAAAAATTATTATAAAAGAGCCAGATTGGCCAGGCGTGGTGGCTCACACCTGTAATCCAAGCATTTTGGAGGCCTAGGCGGGCGGATCACCTGAGGTTGGGAGTTCAAGACCAGCCTGATCAACATGGTGAAACCCCATCTTTAATTAAAAAAAAAAAAAAAAGAGCTGGATTGTCAATTTCTTCTCTTTCTTGCCAGTTTGACTGAAATCTTCCCTGGCAGCTCTATCTACAACTGAAAACTGTTCCCAACACCCTACCCCACCTCCCCACTTAATTTTCTCTTTACTGCTTATCACTTCTACCAGATATTTTCACCTTGTTGTCTGTCTGCCCACATGAGGATGCAAAATCTATGACAATGGGGCCGTTGCCGGGTTTAGCCACTGCTGAATCCCCAGAGCCCAGAACCAGGCTTGGCACACAGAGGTGCTCAATAAATCGATGTGTGATGAATGAATGAATTGCTTACCTGAGAGAAGCGTTGTTTAACTCAGAGTTTATGAATGGACTTCAGAAGGTTTTGACCCTTTGGAAGTTGTATGCTAATATTTGTGTCAATGTGAATTTTTCTGGAGGAAAAAAAAAAAAAGCCCTGCATGCTTCCAAATCTTAAAAGGGTGCATGATCCTTAAAAGGTGAAAAAGACCTTTCCTTGTCTGTGCTCTTAGTAAACCCAACTCTGGGCTGGGCACAGTGGCTCACGCCAGTAATCACAGCACCCTGGGAGGCTGAAGCAGGAGGATTGCTTGAGCTCAGGAGTTTGAGACCAGCGTGGGCAACAAAGTGACACATGTCTCTACAAAAAAAATAGAAAAAATGAGCCGGGTGTGATGGCACACACCTGTAGTCCTAGCTACAGAGTTGGAAGGATGACTTGAGCCCAAAGGTAGAGGCTACAGTGAGCTGCGATCATGCCATTGCATTCCAGGCTGGGCAACAGAGCAAGATCCTATCTCCACAGACCAAAGTAAACAACATGCACGCATGCACACACACATACACACACACACACACACACACACACACACACACACACACCTCTAGTCTGAGCTGTTTAGGATGGTCCATCTGGGTCTAGTGGCTACCATATTGGACGGTGCAGGTTTAAAACATTCCCTTCACCACAGGAAGTTCTGTGGGACAGTGCCGTTCCAGAGGCTCCGAAGTCTCAGAGGAAGGTTTACTTTCTCCAGCCCACAGCCAATTGATCAAATCCCCCTAACAGATATTAAACAACCATCCTTATCACCAATTAAAAGAAAGCATCGTGCATTCTCATCCAAAAATGCCCTTCCAGGAATAGAATTTGCTATGATTATTCAGAAACAAGACAGCAAATATGGCAGCAAATGGAAACCCAGGCATCGAATAGTATTGGGAGAAAAATAAAATGTGGAGAGGGAACCCGGAGGGGCCCTTTTATTTACAGTAATGCTAAATAGGAAAGCTGGAAGTCTTCCTACATGTGACCTGACATTTGAGATGAAAAATGTAAATTCTGTCT
Organism: Cheracebus regulus; assembly: GCA_963574635.1. NCBI lineage: Eukaryota > Metazoa > Chordata > Mammalia > Primates > Pitheciidae > Cheracebus > Cheracebus regulus. The sequence goes on along the minus strand of CAUYQU010082500.1, from coordinate 12,192 downwards.
CTGCTGAAGCTCTAATGATGTTTTCCCAAAGGTGCTAAGTGACAGGGTTCCACTGTCCATCAGTTGTTCACGTTTCTGTGAATGTAAGAGAAATCTTCTAATCCCTGATCAACTGCTGCCCGCCCCATTCTACCCACAGGAGCAATCCTTCAGCGACCTAGGGGTCAAGTGCAAAGGGTCCCGGCATGAGGAGGTCATCCAGCATCAGAAAAAGGCCTTATCTGAACTTCGAGCAAGAATTAAAGAACTCGAGAAGGCCCGCTCACCAGGTAAGGCTTCTCCTTCCAAGTAAGCGCGGTGGACCCCAGACTCAGGCTCACATTCGGGACTGACCAGTTTGCCAGGAGTACCATATTGTATCCACATCATCTTAGAACTCAGAGGACATTGTAATACACAAAACAATGGGCAGATGGTGATCTCAGAGTCAAGTGCAGGCCTTGTTCCAGAGGCGCCAAAGGAACCCAGAAAATACTGAAGGAGATTTTATCCTATTAAATAGGATTTCATGCACAACTCACTATTGTACTTTTTCTTACTTCATGGTGGCTGGGTGAAAACTTTGTCACGGCTGAACACTGTCTAAGGATCTATGTTGGGGACCCACTTAGAGAACCTGTTTAGAGGGGATCGAGCTCTCCTAAGACTTGGGGTCTACTGCAGGGTTGGGCACTGTCTAGAACCCGGAAGCCTGGGTTCACGTTCCATCCTGGTTCCGTGGCTGGAGGACCTTAGTAAAGTCCTCCCTCAATGCCTTGGCACTGATGCCTCCTGTGTGGCTGCACCCTCATATGAGCTGGGTGACCTTGGCCGAGTCAGTTAATCCCTCTAGGCCTGTGTTCTCATCTCCAAGGGAGGTGGTCATGAGGATGAAAACAGGCCTGTGGTAAGTGTCCCATAAATAGTCGCTATGGTCATTACATGAAATCACTTCTTCCTGAGCCTTTCTGTTGAGTCTGCTTTATTCCTTTTATAGATCATAAACACCACCTGAATGAATCAGTTCTAGATTTAAAGAACCACAGAATGGAAAACAATGTCCAGAAAATACTGTTGGATGCAAAACCGAATTTGCCAACTCTCTCAAGAATAGAGATCCTATCGGTAACCAAAGAAAATTCTCTCTGCTGTGACTGGCAGGTGGAGAGGAGGGGCCTGAGGGCAGACACGAGCTGGGTTCCCTGGCACAGCCATACGTGTCAGTGGTTTGGGGCCAGGTCCTCCCTGATGGGCTGTTGTCTATACTCACTAGTTGGTGCCCCAACCCTACCAGTTGTCCAGTGTTTGCACAGAAAGGTGGCCTTCCATTTCTGCACAGCATGGTTGAGCGTGGCAGCGACACTGAGCCAGTTTAATCACTGAAGCATGGCAGGCCCCTTTTCACATCATGTGTTACATTCTGCAGAATGTGTTCAGCAGGCTAATTTATCATGTTCCACCATGAGTTTGTCTGAAGTTCGCTTTTCATTGTCACCTGAAAAAGACACATAAAAGGCAGGAGAAGGGGGCCATGATTCAGAGCACACAACTCTAGAGTCAGAGGGACTCATGTCCAGATCCGAGCTCAGCAAGCTGTGTGACCTTGGGCAAGGCTCTTAACCTTTCTGGAATTCCATTTCCCAGCTGTAAAATGATGATGAAAATACTGAAGGAGATAATTCTCCAAAGTGCTTAACCCAATGCCTGGCTCATGGGAAAAACTTGATAAATGATAGATGTTATTATTATTAAATACTGTTTAAATAGGCCAGGTGTGGTAGCTCACGCCTGTAATCCCACCACTTTGCAAAGCCAAGAGAAGAGGATCTCCTGAGGTCAGGAGTTTGAGACCAGCCTGGGAAACATAGTGAGACCCCAGCTCTACAAAAAGAAATTAAAAATACATTAGGCATGGTGCCAGGTGCCTGTAGTCCTGGCTACTCAGGAGACTGAAATAGGAAGATCGCTTGAGCCCAGGACTTCAAGGCTACAGTGAGCTCTGATCGTGCCACTGATCTCCAGCCGTGACAATAGGGTTTCCAGAAGTGATTTCATTGTGCAGTTGAAGGTGCCTTTTTATACTAAATGGATGTTTGGGCATTTGATGGACACATGACGGGTCAGCATCTGTCACAGGACCCGCCAAGGGTGTGTTTGCTGCTGCATCTGGATTCACACCAGCCAGGCTTCTAGAAGAAACAGTGAGGCCATCCTACATTCTCTTGGCAGTTTTTTCTGGACATTTGTGAGAGTCCGGGAAGATGGTCCTTGGAAATGAGCTGGTTTTCTTGAGAAAATCAAACCTTCCTTCATCAAGGGTGGGAGTGGAGGGGCAGCCTCCAGGTCGGGCCCATTCCCAGCCTGACCCACTCCAAAAACAGCCCTTCCCCTTGGCAGTGCCCCAGTCCCACCACAGACTGACCTGCTCCCAAGACAGGTCTTCTCCTCGGCAGAGTCCCAGTCCCACCATGGACACCACACAGCAGGAAACCCCTCCACTCTCTCGAAAGACCTCAATCTTCCAGTGCTGGCAGCCATTCAAATTAAAAGAAGAGAAAGGGACCAAGCGCAGTGGCTCATGCCTATAATCCCAGCACTTTGGGAGTCCAAGGCAGGTGGATCACTTTGAGCTCAGGAGTTCGAGACCAGCCTGGGCAACATGGTGAGGCCCTGTCTCTACAAAAAAAAAAGTACCAAAAAATGAGCCAGGCATTGGTTGCCACGCCTATATTCCCAGCTACTCGGGAGGCTGAGGCTAGAGATCACTTGAGCCCAGGAAGTGGAGGCTGCAGTGAGCCGAGATTGCACCACTGCACTCTGGTCTGGGCGACAGAGACCCTGTCTCAAAAAAAAGAAAGAAGAGACGGAGCAGGAGGAAGAACAGCTGGCATTTACTGAGTGCTTTCTGTTTACCAGGCATTGAGCAAAGCCCTTCACATGAGTTATCTCATTTAGTACACACAGCAGCCTGGGTCAGTTACCATTGTTATCCGCATTTTACAGATAAGAAAAATTAAGACTTCAGGCCAGACATGGTTGCTCATGCCTATAATCCCAACTCTTTGGGAGGCTGAAGCAGGCAGATTGCTTGAGGCCAGAAGTTAGAGACTAGCCTGGCCAACATGGCAAAACCCCATCTCTACTAAAAATACAAAAATTAGCCAGGCATGGTGGTGCACATCTATGCTGAGGCACAAGAATCACTTGAACCCAGGAGGCGGAGGTTGCAGTGAACGAGAATCCACCACGGCACTCCAGCCTGGGCAACAATGTGAAACTCCGTCTCAAAAATAAATAAATAAATAAATAAGAGAAAGAAAAATTAAGGTTCATAAGGTTTCAGAAGGTCAAGCACCTCACCCAAGGTCACAGAGATAATGAATGACGGAGCCAGGACTGTGTCCCTGGAGGTCTGCCTCTTGCACCCTGCTGGTCTACAGAGGAGGAGGTGGGGATGGTGTGATCTAACCTGCAGCCCAGACTGTTCCTTAGGTCAGGACTGTTCCTCCCTCAGGACTCCGGTCACCTGCAGGGAAAGAGAGGAGGTTCTGCAGGGGACGCAGCTCGGGGAGCTGGAGACACCAAGCTGCGTTTTAGGTTCTTTTTGTAGCAAATCTGCCCAATTTATTGTCATCTTTAAATACCTTCTTTATTCTCATCTCTAGATAGATAAATGTGTCTACTCTTAATATAGACAAATATGGCCAGGTACAGTGGCTCATGCCTATAGTGCCAGCACTTTGGGAGGCCAAGGCAGGCGGATTATCTGAAGTCAGGAGTTTGAGACCAGCCTGACTAACATGGAGAAACCCCATCCCTACTAAAAATACAAAATTAGCCAGGTGTGGTGGTGGGTGCCTATAATCCTAACTACTCGGGAGGCTGAGGCAGGAGAATCACTTGAACCCGGGAGGCGGAGGTTGCAGTGAGCTGAGATCACACCATTGCACTCTAGCCTGGGTGACGAGCAAAACTCCATCTCAAAAAAAAAAAAAAGTCACACTTAATCTATCACAATCACCTTTAGGCTGTTACGTTTTTGGGATTGGGTGGGTTTTTTTTTAATCTCCCAGGTTTATAGTGTAGAGCTGGTACGTGCTGTGAACTGACATGCTCTTGGTGTCCATGGCGAGCACTTAAAACCCAGTTTAGTTGTGGGGATATATGGGGGTTGTCTGTGACCTCCAGACTCCCCGCTTGGCCTAGTGGCTTAAATGCTTCTAAGCATTTTCTATGCTTTCGGCTGGGGTTTTTAGTAAGCAGCTGGCTGAGCAGGGTCTTAGCAAGTGCACAGCTGCGTCATCTCTGGAAAGGGTCTGAAGTGAGAGTCCAGTTTCCACTACATGAACATGAAGTTCCTTTAATAAAGGAAGGGGGATATTTTTTATTTAACCTACATTCATTCATTTGACAAATATGCCCACTCTGTGCCAGGCACAATGCTGGGCACAAGGAGGGGGAGAATGAGCAAACAGCAACACAGTCCCTGCTTCGATGGCACTCTCATCTGGACCAGGGTTTACAGGCCTTAGCACTGTTGATATTTTAGGACCCCATAATTCTGGCGCAGTTTGTGAAGGGATGTGTGGATGTCTCGTAGCTTCTTTGCTCCCTAGCCCCCTAGATGCTGGTAGCACTCCCTGCCTGCAGTTGTGACAACGAAAAATGTGTCGAAACACTGCCAAATGGCCCAAGGGAGGGGACAAAGCTACCCCAACTGAGAACCACTGTTCTAGAGGGAAGACAAGCAATGATCAGAGAACAAGACAAGTGATGTACAATTACAAAGACTTCAAAGACAGAGTCATTCTCTGAAGGGTAGGAATACAGTTATAAGAAAGCAGTTGACAAAGGAATCAGACTGAATGATCAGGACCCAGACTGAAAATCCACTCTCTTGAGTTAATCTTTGGTAATCACACAGTGCTTTAGCTTCTGGTCATAGAAAGTCGTAATGGAATGTCAAGAGAGGGCTTTTATTTCTTTCTGATTTCAGCCTCAGAATGGCCTTTGCAACGCAAGGTTCATCTCAGCCATGGAGAAGTCAGGGAAGATGGATGTGGTTGAGGCTTTAGAGCTCAGTGAAAAGCTGGTACGTACATCCAGCATCCAACCCGCTCCTGTCCAAAGCCTGGGTCCCTGCAGTCAGTGGTAACCACGGGATAGTTTAAATAGCAACCTCACCTGCCTATTTAGTTCTTCTAATAACTCTGCAAGACCTGTCTACTATACCAGCATGGATCGGGAATCGCATAGCCACATTCCTCGAAAACATGGGTAGTTAGAATGAAGTATTTATACCTGTTGTCATTTTTCACTCCCAGTTCTCAAAAAAGGCATAGCGTAAATGGACGTGGGGAAAATGAAAGCCCCAGTGGCGCTCCGTTCAAAGCATTTGTTTGTTCTCTGCAATTGCAGAAAGTGAATGAAAGAGACTTAGACGTTGGCCTCCTTAAAGTGGCCACCAGCGGCCCCGGGGAATGCCGCTTATCCGCAAATGCTTTCCTTGTAGTACCTGGAGATGAGCAAAACCCTCGGAAGTCTGATGAACATCAAGGACATGTCTGGCCATGTGTCCATGAAATACCTCTCCCCCGAGGAGAGGGAGAGGGTCAACCAGCTTCGACAGAGGGACCTCGACCTGGTGTTTGAAAAGATCACCCAACTCAAGAACCGGCTGGAGAGGAAAGAGGAGCTGTTGAGAGAATACGAAAAGGACATCAAACAGCTCAGGTACCTCGGCACCCCCACGTCCCGGGCTCAGGTACCTCGGCACCGCCACGTCCCCGGCTCAGGTACCTCGGCACCCCCATGTCCCCGGCTCAGGTACCTCGGCATCCCCACATCCCCATGGAAAGGCCCGGGCCTTCCTTCTCCTGGCTAAACTCGGGCTAGCAGCAGACATGTAGGCCTGGACAGAGACCAGAGTGTGGAATACCTCACATGTCAGAGGGGGAACAGGGAGGCCACGGACTAGGCCTGGCAGAGGGAATTCTGTCCCTGAGATCGCGGCTGCAGAAGCCCGTTTCCCCATTCTGTGAACTGTTTTCTGTGCAGGCTGACCTCTTATGACCCTTGACTTATGGTTTCCCACTCGTGTAGGTTTGACAGCTCCATCATATTTTCAAGTCACAGTTCCCCCTCCCCGGGAAGCCGGGAGGGGCTGGTAGCACATCCTTTATCCCCTCCCGCTACACACGTTTGACTCAAGAGCGGCTTGTTCCGCTCTCTGCGCCCCAAATCTTCATCATGCTCTCCTGCTTGTGATGACACTCGTGAGTGAGCCCCCACTGTGGATGTATTTTGAGAAACTTCCAGGTCTGGCACATTGGTGATGAATGGGAAAGATAAAGGAAAAAGAGACACTGTTTCTTTCTCCTGTGCACCCAGGCGGAGCAAAGTGTCCGTTGAGATGTATCAGTCACAGGTGGCAAAGCTGGAGGATGATGTCTACAAAGAAGCAGAAGAAAAGGCCCTGCTGAGGGAGGCCCTGGAACACACGGAGCACCAGCTGTGCCAGGAGAAGAGGATCAACAGGGCCATCCAGCAGCAGAAGGTAAGGCGCTGCTGCCCTGGGTAGAACCTCTCAGGCTGCCCCGAAGCTCCCATAGAAGTGGCCAGGGGAGGTCCCTGGAGGCTCCAGGTGGCACAGAACACGTAGGAGGCGACTGGGTAGCTTTTGTATCAGACACACCAGAGCTCTACCACTTACTGTGTGACCTTAGATAGGTTTCTTAACCTCTCTGAGACTCAAGGTGCTCATCTGTATTTCTTTTAATGGTGGCTGTTGTTTATATAATTCTGCCAGGCGCTGGGGATACTCTCAGAGAGTGGAGATTTGTGTTCACTATTCTGAGTGCCTGGCATGCAGTAGATATCAAAAAATATTTGGTGAATGGATGGGTAGAAGGACAGACAGGTCAATCGATGGACAGATGGATGAATAGCTGGCTGAGGAGTATACAGAAGGATGGGCAGATGGATGTCCTGGAAAAATATATCCCTTAGTGTGGAACAGACAGAGAGCTGACTTTGGGTGGATTTCACAGCTGAAGGGTGCCAGGGCTGTGCTGTCCAGGGAGGGCACTCACCCTGCCTAGAGCATGCAGGGAGGGCCTGCCAAAGCCAGGACACTGCCAGTGACCACCAAGGGGATGAGAGGGTGGGCATTCCGGTTGAAGGAGCTGCAGAGGAAAGGCGTGAGGATGAGACTTGCTCCCTGGCACAGAGTTGGAAGTAGCATTGCCTTGAGAAACCAGGATTCCAATCTCAGGCTGGTGACCCAGTGAAAATGGGTCTCCCTCCCAACACACACGCACACACACACGCACAGGGACACACACACCCTAGTATCTCATCTGTAACATGGCACAGGAGTCAGCCAGTCCTGGGTTCAAATCCCTGCACTTGTTAACTGTTCAATCTTGTGCAGGTGTCTTCGCCTCTCTGAGCCTTGCTTTCCTCATTAGTAAAGGAAGCTTCCAGCCCCTGCCTCACAGGCAGGTGGTGAGGACGAAAGAATGCAGACATCAGCCCATGGCGGTGGCTCAAACCTGTAATCACAGCAGTTTGGTTGGCCGAGGCAGGCAGATCATGAGGTCAGGAGATTGAGACCATCCTGGCCAACCTGGTGAAACCCCAACTCTACTAAAATAACAAAAAATTAACTGGGTGTGGTGGCACGCACCTGTATTCTCAGCTACTCAGGAGGCTGAGGCAAGGAAATCATTTGAACCCTTGTTCTAATAACTCTGTAAGACCTGTCTTGCAGACAGGAGGCAGAGTTGCAGTCTAGAGGGACTGAGGAGTATACAGGAGGATGCGCAGATGGATGTCCTGGAAGGTCACAGGTCGTGCCACTGCACTCCACCCTGGTGACAGAGCAATACTGCATCTCAAAAAAAAAAAAAAAAAAAAAAAAGGATGCAGTCATCCCTCGCTATCTGCTGTCCACTCTTGCTGTCATCAAAACTCGGGAGCCAAGTGGTTTCAGATGGTGAGGGGGGTCTTGTCCCATCTCCGAACCACCTGCCCAGGGCCTGGCACCAGCTGGTGAATGCTGCCTTCCCCACGCTGCCGTGACCTGTGCTGCCCATGATCACTCTCCTGGGTGAGTCCTTCCTCAGACAGGCAACACACACACACACATACTGCGTTGGGTCTACATACTGGAAAGTTTCCCCACAGCAAGACACGCATGACGGCACCCAGGCAGCTTCCGAAGTTCCGGGCAGAGGGGCTTTCCTGCCTACTTTTCAGTTTCCATATTCATCCATCCACTCCTGCAGTCCACAGGGCACTGGAACAGCGACTTCTACATAGAGCCAGACTCTCCCTTTCCTTCCCTCTCGCCTAAGGTAGAGCAGATCCCAAAGTTGGGGTCAGGCAAGCCAGGGAAAGAACCACAGCCACCGCTGCCTCATGACCATCTCCAGCCCAGGCACTGGGCTCCTCTGAGCTTTGCAGCCATGATCGGGCTTCTTAATGCCTCTAATAGCCTTGCCTGGTACGATGATCCCTATGTTACAGATGAGAAACCGCACCTCAGAGTTAAGAGGTGCCCAGCTGCACACAGTGGCTGGTAAGGAGGGCTGGGACCTGACCCCAGATCCCTCTGATCCCAGTTCTCCTGCTCTCTGCAGGGTTGGCCCTGAGTCCCCTCCTTGTAACTGTTAGCTTTTATGTGTGTGTGTGCTCCTGTGTGTGTGTGCATGCTCCTGTGTGTGTGTGTATGTGTGTGTACATGTGTGCCGTGTGCATAAGGGTTTGCCTGTGTGAGATGCTATGTGTGTGTGTTTGTGTGTGTTGCCTGTCTGAGCTCAGAGAGGGGTAAGCCCCCGGGGAAGGGTGCCCCCTCCACCAGCCAGGTGAGCTCCTTGCAGAGGCCTGGACTTCATCCCACAAACCTTGCAGAACACAGGCTCCCTGGCTTGCAGCCCCAAAAATGAAGGCAGCGTCCTGCTCTGGACACGGTCCTTCTAGCACTCACCACTCTGAATTAAACATCACAGCCCACCCCCACTCGTCTGCATATGTTGTGAGGCTGCCTCGGGCAGGGGATGGTTTCCTTTCACGCAGTGCCATGCCTGGGAGATCTGGCAGCAACAGAGGCCTGAGCTGTCCTTTGATGTGCCCGCTGGAGAGCTCACTCCTTCCCAAGCCCGCCAGGGCTTGGCAGGCCAGGCCCACAGCACAGACACCAAACCACAGAATGGGACAGCAGAGGGCCCCCAAAAGCCCATTGTCATGCACTGGCTGAAAATGAAAGAAAACCTGCAGATTTACATAATCAGTCCACATGCATTATTCATGGCTGCCTTACAGACGCACACACAATGCGGGCTGGCCAGCCTGCCATGGAGTGGGAGGAAGAAGGTCCTAGGTGGCCAAGCCAAACCTGCAGTCAGGGTCCCAAGCTGGAGCTGGGAACTTTCCAATTCATGGAATTCACAATATAGGAAAGAATCGATAGAAAGTAGAGCCACTGTCACAGCAAGGCTGATGATGGTGTGATTTACGGAGCGCTTGCTGGCAGGCACACCCCTCAGGGCAGGGCCCACCCCCACCTCATGCCAGCCTGTAAGGAGGCTGCCAGGCATATGCCCACTGAGAGGGGAAACTGAGGAGGTCAGAGGGCGGTGCCACCTGCTACTCAGCCACAGAAACGGGACCTCAGCGACCTCCGATCCCGGCCCTCCCAGCCCGTCCACTCATCTACCCGTCACCATTTCTCTCGGGGTTCATCCCTAAGCTCAGTTTGAACTTAAGGTTTGTGACTAGCATGTTATCAGAAGCTCTTGTTTGTCAGAGGGAATAAAAATTCTTTTTTTGTTTTCTGATGTTGTTCAAGAGTTGAACAACATCAGAAAAAAAAACAGGTTTTTTCCCAGTGTTGCAAGATTCCAAAGGGAACCTGTATATGTCTGTTTGGGCAGCAGCTGCTTCCTAGGAGTATATTTTCATTAAAGGAAATTAAAGGAAAGTAGAATTCCTTTTTTTAAGTTTCACACTTAATATTTTCACAAGGAGTCGATATTTTTCCAAGTCTCCTGTATGAAATCTCAGCACCCCTTCATAAAGCTGGAACAGTTGAGGCTCTGAGAAACGAAATTCCTCACCTTAGTTTCAGAACTACCCACCCTGACACACAGACCACCGCTGTAGTTTTAATGTTTGAACATCTCTTCACTGAGCAGAACTTTCCAGAATCAAAAGTCATACTTCCAGCTGGGCAGGGTAGCTCATGTCTGTAACATGAGAACTTTGGGAGGCTGAGGTAGGAGAATCCCTTGAGAACAGCCTGGGCAACATAGCAAGACACCACCTCTAAAAATAAAAATAAAAATAAATTAGCCAGGTGTGGCACCACGCACCTGTAGTCCCACCTACTTGGGAGGCTAAGATGGGAGGATCACTTGAGCCTAGTAGTTTGGGACTGCAGTATGCCTTTGATCATGCCACTGCCCTCCAGCCTAGGTGACAGAGCAAGACCTTGTCTCTTTTCAAATAGAAAAAAGGCACAGTTCTATACCAATACCTCTGGTTGTGCAAATCAGACCTGACATAAAATGCAGGGAAAAGCCTCAACACTCGTCATTCTCAGAGAACCTTGTGGTCATCAGCCTCCTGGCTCTGAGATGCCCCGAGTGCACAGCTTCCTGCGGTGACTGCGTGACAGTGATGATGGCCCAGGCTGTGCCCAATCTAGTCCATTTCGTACATCGATGAATAAGGCGGCAGAGTCTCTCAGAGATAAGAGGCAGACTTTGGAGTGAAACAGGCAGGGCTTAGGGTTCAAGCCCACCTCTGCCCCTGAGTGAGCCTCAGTAGGTGACTTTGCCTTTGTCACAGGTTTCTCAAAAACAGCAACAATGAAGTGACAGTCACGACAGGACCTGCTTCGTGGGGCAGTTAAATGGTGCGATGCGGACAGCGCCTGGCACAGAGCAAGCTCGGTTACTCAGTTACTGTGGGGAAGAGAAAAGGCCACTCGGGGGTGGGGGCAGTGCCTGAATCGCTTTCAATTAGCTTCCTGCCCGCTGGCGCATGCTGCAGACCCTGAGACTTTCCCTGGCCCTCCTAGAGCCGGCAGCGCCTTTGTAAAGCTGCCTTTCCTATTTGGTGAATACAACTAGGGCCACAGCCAAGAAAGAGCCAGTACTTTTCATGAATGGGTTAAGACTGAATTTTCAATAGAAACATTTTAAATGCACAGAAGTTGCCCTTGGAGGAGGATGCAAGCCCTTTCTTAGGACTGGAGTGTGAGAACCGCTGCAATGCCCTAGCTGCTTCTGGCTCCCCTTCCGGGCTCCAGCCAATCAAATCCTGCCCAAGGGGCTTGGCCACAGCTCTGCCGAGTGGTCTCAGCTGGGCTGGAGCCCCTGACCTTCCCTCTGCATTGTGAGCTCAAGTCCTTCATCTTTAAGACGAAAATAAAACTGTGACTAACTCACAGGGGTCAATCCCGTGAAGGCACACGTATAACACCCTAAGCAAGCAAACAAGACCTCTCAATTGTGCTATTTTTTCTTTTTCTTTTTCTTTTTTTCTTTTTTTGGTGTGTGTGTGTTGTTTGGTTGTTTGAGATCCAGTCTCACTCTGTCACCCAGGCTGGAGTGCAGTGGCACAGTCTTGGCTCACTGCAACCTCCACCTCCCAGCCTCAAACAATCCTCCCACTTCAACCTCCCAAGTAGCTGGGATTATGGGTGTCCACCACCACGCCTAGCTAATGTTTGTGTTTTTTTAGTAGAGATGGGGGTTTTGCCATGTTGGCCAGGCTGGTCTGGCTCAAGTGATCTGCCCACCTTGGCCTCCTAAAGTGCTAGGATTATAGGCGTAAGCCACCACACCTGGCCAGCATATCAGTACTGTTTTATACGTCCTCGTATCAGTCCTGTTTCATTGAACTCACTATTTCCCAAGATTTTCTTGGGCCCAAGTATTTTCAAGATCCTGGTTTCTTCAGTGCCACTATGTGTTTTTTTTTTTTTTTTGAAAAAGAGAGAAAAGGAGAAAGAAAAAAAGAAACAGCAAAAGAAAGAAAAGAATGAAAGAGAGAAAGAAAGAGGATGAGGAAGAGGGAGAGAGAATGGGATTCTTGTTTTATTGCCCAGGCTAGAATGCAGTCTAAAAATGGGTATTAAAAACCTCTTTTATGCCAATAATTGTGCTTAACAATGGAGACAGGAAGGAATAGGGGATGAAAATAACA
>CAUYQU010082496.1:0-47160 GCA_963574635.1 Cheracebus regulus | reverse complement strand
CCGGGTGTGGTGGCGTGCGCCTGTGGTCCCAGCTACTTGAGAGGCTGAGGTGGGAGGATCGCTTGAGCTCCAGAGCCGGAGGCTGCAGTGAGCCAAGATCGTGCCACTGCATTCAAGCCTGGGTGACAGCATGACTTTGCTTAAGCGAAGAGAAAATATAAAGTGGCACAGAAGGCTGTGGTAGAACGACTCAGTTAACATATAAAAAAACCATCAGCACAACTCAGTCAGATTTTTTATTACTGTGAAGCAACTGTGATCTCTATCAAGAAAATTTCTTAACAAGTTAGAAAAAAAAAATTAAAAGACCATGCAGTAGCACAATAACGGGAAATGGAACACAGAACATGATACACTGTACATAGAGGTTCTTGAAAAGGAAGAAGCACAAATTGTATGTATCTAGTTCATAATCATATTTGATCCCTGATACAGTTTAGAGATGTGTAATATATACATCTCCTTCCCATTCATTCTGGTTGTAAGTTTTAAGTTAAGTAAAGCAACTGTGTGATTAAAGCATCTTACTTAATTCAGCCTGAAAACCTTTGCTCTGTCATCTATAGGATAGTCTGTCTGGTAGCTACTAGGACCAGGCACTACAGCATTAAACATGTCATCATGCAGAAGGGCCCTGGTTCTGACAACCACGTTAAGGAATGGCTAGAAGAGCTGAACAAGTATTCTCACAAAAGCAATCACTTGGTAATTGCTGAGTTATCACAGCAATTACCAAGTGATTGGTCTTGTGAGGGTTAGAGAAGTAGTAAATCCTGACACTGACAAAAATCCTTCTTAAGGATTTTTGTCAACATCAAGATTTACCACTACTCTCCCATTTCTCCCACAAGAAAAAAGAGATGCCTTTTATTCTTGCCCCGGGCAGGAGACCCTGACTCTCCAGTTACCCAACCCCCTAATTCCTTTTTCCTAAGCCTCTCTCTAGTCAATTCCTAGGAGGTTGATTTCTGGAAAGATAATTCCACTAAAATTATTAACATGAAAACCACATATTGATACAATAGATTTATAAGCACAGATCGACTGTAGTTAACTGCACCCACAAATAAAGATTATTAATGTTAAAATGTGTGCATAATGATGTGGGAAAATTAATGTATATTATCAGAAAATATTTTTGAGTTTCATTAATATAAGGAACTCCAAGAGAATAACTCTCACATGTTATTACTATTTTAAAGAAACACAAATTGAATAAGGAACCCCAAAAAGAAGGAGTATGATGTTGTGGCAAATATGAAAAGTGAGTATAGATGCCCAGGGTTAAACCTGGGGTCTTAGTCATAAATCTTTGACAATTTAATGCACTGTTTTGTTAAACTACCATTTGCTTTCATTGTTCCTACCTCAAATGACACAATTAACAAATTGTGAGTGCTGACTACGATATGCACTAAAAGGTGGAATATATTACAAAAGTTTATTGAAATTACTTTATCACAACATCAGAAAATTGCTGAAAAGTGCAGGTGGATAGATGAAAAGCCCTATTCTTTTCTACCATTAGCAAGCGATGATTTAAAAAATGTAAATAAACGCATCTGCTATATTTGAAGCAAAATTTCTACACTGATAATTTAGTTTTCAATAAATGTTGCTACCCCTATAATGAATGTCTCTTCATGGGCAATGCTGTCATAATTACTTAAGAAAAAATTATTAATTGGTCACCAAACCAGCAGATGGATGTATTGGGGAGGGGTCAGGTTTGTGTTACATTTTAGCACAAAATTAAGAGTGGGTTATTTTATAGTATTCAAAGAATCAAAATCATACAACTCTGGATATAAATTAGAGAAGCCTATCCAAATGGAAAATTCACACATAAAAATGAATAAATACTATATATATTTTTTTTGGTTGTAGCCTAAATAAGAAGAGAATAAAATATTTAAATGAGAAGTAAAATACATATGGGCAGCAGGAAATGTCATCCAAAAAGGTCATTTTTGCTTTATATAAAAAATTAGCCATTTTATCCCCTTCCTACCCTCCCAACACACACATACATACATCTTGGCAGTTTCAAATTTCGGGTTTATTTTAAGAATAATTAGGATGATAATGCAAACCTGAAAGATTCTTATTGTAATCATCTCTGCTCTTGAGAGAGACTTAGCTATACTTTTTTTTTTTTTTTAATTAGTGGCCTGTTCAGGACAAAATAAGGATTGAAATGTTTTAAACATCATCTTTACAAGTAGTTTTTCTCAACATTAAAAAAAAAAAATTTAAATCCTTGCTTTTCCAGCCTTATATTTAGAAGCAAAAAATATGTTTTTATGAGAAAAGAGTGTGGACTCTTTTAGTTGGTATGGTCCCAGTTCCTTTAGGAGGAGACTTTCTTAAGCCTGGTTTATTATCTTAGCTGTTAAAAAATAAATAAAAAGCAGCCACTGACATGAAGTTTTCATTTTTTAACTGAAGTTTACTCTGAAGAGATTAAGAGAGTTTGTATTCCATTAAGTGACTTGCTCTAGGCTTCTATGACTGGGTTTGGCTGAATGGCCCAGTTCAAGCTGCTTAATGATGTGGTAGACGAGGAAACAGCATGGCTCTTAGGTCATAGCCTTGCTCTGCTGCTCAAAAGCTGTTGTGGTCTTAAGAAAAGTACTCAGTCTTATTTTTGTCTTCTAAAAAAGGGGGTGTGAGTGAATAATAAATACTTGTACTGCATGGTTGCTGTGAAAATCATATGGGATAATGGACACATGAAAAACAGTTTGTAGAGTGCCTGATACCTTGTGGTTAGTAAATGGTAACTCTCATTTTTTGTTACATCTTTCACTTTAGTTTCCATGTTTTATGCCCACAACATTGGGAGATAAATTATAATTTCCAGCTTAGAGTTGGAGTCACTTAAGGCATAGAAGTTCAGTGACTTGCCTGCTGTCGTGTATGACAGATCTGAAAGTCTTCCAATTCCAAATCCAGAATTAACTTTCCACTCCTCATTCTACCTGGGCAATGCTTGGCACCATGTAGGTGCTACCTGCTGGAACAATGATGCTGCATCTGTGTGAGAAAGGGCAGGCTCATGCTATTTGAAATAACTCAATGGGAAGACACTTCCAGAGGAAGTGGCATTGGCCTTTGGAAACTTATAGTATACAGGGTCTCAGCCAAATTCCAGAACCAAGGCTGACTTCACTCAGGCACATTCCTTACATTATTTAGCCTTTGCTTCTCCAGCTATGGAGAAAAAGAGGATTCTCCTGTTCATTACTCTGGATTCCAACTCTAATTCCTCAGATAGTGTCAAATTATTTAAATCTGAGTAATTTCTCTTCCTAAAACAGCAGTCTTTGATATTGCTGTATTTCAGCTGAAAACGGGAGAAAAAAGTTGATTCCAAGAAAGGGCAAACATTGTAATACAAAATAAAAAACTGAGATGTATGTATCCTGAGAATGTAAAATATCATATAGTCAAAGAAACTCTCATCAACTATTTTAAAGAAAAATTTGAGGAAAAATACAATCAATGTAAATATGAAAGGATATTAATTTTGAACATGCCAGAAAATCGTTTATGCCATATATAATTTTAAAATAAAAGACACAAACTTTGATTTGCACAATTCAATGCCCCTTCTTTTGCCTCTACATTCTGAGTTTTAACCAATCAATACATGTGCTCTTTCTCGACAAAAATAAATCTGAAAATCTAATTTTTATTGACTTTAAAATCATTATTCCAGGACTAAGCACCCAGTGTCAATGGGTCTCACTGTCACTGTGAAATCCTTTTTTTTGTTTTGAATGGGATTACTAATTTTGAGTCTTCTAATAATGTGTTCATGTCAAAACAACAAAAAATTAGACAGAATTGGATTTCCAAAAGTCAAAATCATCATTAAATAAACATTGCATGCTTGAGTGCTAAGGTTTGCATTTTACTCTCCTCATTCATATATTAAGGTTCTAACCATCAGTACCTTAGAATGTGACCTTATTTGGAAATAAGATTATTACAGATATAATTGGTTAAATTAAGATGAGCTCATACTGGAGGAGAATATGCCCCTAATGCAATATGACTGGTATCCTCACAAAAAAAGGAAATTTATGCATACACACAATGTCATGTGAACATGAAGGAAGAGAATGGGGAGAGCTGTCCACAATCCAAGGAACAAAAAAGATTGACAGCAAACAACCAGAATCTAGGGGAGAGGCATAGAAAATACTCTATTTCATATGACTGAAAGGTACCAACTCCTCTTCCACCTAGATCTGACTTACGGCCTCCACAACTGTGAAACAACTGCTTAGGCCAGTCAGTTTGTGGCACTTTGTTATGATAGCCCTCCCAGCAAACTAATGCACTGAGGGTGTTTCAACAACGTGTTGCTGAGACTTAGTGTTCCATTTCTAAGTTCTAAAGCTATAAAAATATATGGAAAGCACAAGGCAAAGTTCAAGGTAGTTTATTTCAAGGCTGAGTGAATGATTCAAATGTGTTAAGAGGAAAATAAATGATAAATTTCTAGGATGTATTTATCTTTCTATCTATATCAGGAAATGGCATAAATAGATTAATAAACTCAAACTAAAAGCTTTATTTATATTAAACATAAAACCACCTTAGCAGTTGGGGAAGCTCTTATAAAGCAAAGGAACAAAACTATATAGTTTTGGAGTCACACTTTATGGTCATCATCTTTTTCATCACCATAACTACTGACTTTTAAAGATCATTGTAGAACTTGTAGCAATTATAAACATTCAATACCTAGTATCCTATAAATGAATATTCAACAACGGATAGCTTTTAAGACGCCCACATATTTCTGAGGAATAAATTGATGTTCTGTCTACTCATGAGGATTGATAAATAAAAATAATTAACAAATCACATACTCCTTAAGACTCAGTGTAGATGGTGGACTACACCAAGTCACCAGGATGTCACCAAGAAAATGTCACTAACAGGGTAGAGTAAGAGATGAGCCTTCAGCCCACACACAAAAAAAGAAAAAGTATAGATAGCTATTCGCGCATCAGATAAACCCAGAGGAGGCTCAAGGGGCTCATGAAAAAAATTGGCAGCAATACAATGGAGAGAAAGAAATAACCACCAGAGAATACCGACACGGAAAGGATGACTGGTGAGATCAGCATATCTAAGACACCAAGAGACTGCTAGGAGCAAAGAAAAAAAGGTGGACACTGTCAATATCAGCCAGTGGTCTAATCTGCAGAGGACACTGGCATATCTTGCCACTGAGCTAACCAACAGCCATTCTTTCTGGGGAACCCCAGAGACTGGCATGGCTGCACGGCCATATTAAGTTGCTTCAGGAAATTAGCTACCACTCAGAGTGTGGTCAATATGCAAGTGCCCACATAACAGGCCCAGGTTTGGTGGCTGGATTAAGTCCACTCATGTCTCAGGCACATGGAGTGAAGACTTAGCTCTGGGGCCCACAGTGTGAAACATCTCACTCCATGTGCCCATGTTCCAGGCACTGGCTCAGCTGCCATAGACAGCTAGGTCCCACCCCAATCTTTAACTCTACACCCATCTGTGATCTCATCTCTGGATCTCTTTGCTGCTTGCCAAGTATTTATTCCTCACACTATGTTACCAGCATGGCAGTGCGGGGGTGGGGGGTGTGCCTGTACCCTTAGCATCATTGCCATTACTTCCCTGGATCCCAGAGCCATAGAAACTCTGTGCATGCCTGCACTTCAGGCCTCAGATCTACAGGCACCACACAGCAGACACAGGTGCCACTGCCACTTCAAGTGAACCCACAAGCCAGACCCAGTGCCCCAAAACACCTGCTGAACCATAACTTCTACACTGTGAGAAAAGCGGTCAGGAGGACTTTGTCAGCCATCGCCACCAAATACCCTACCAGTGCTCACTATCACTATGGATAGCACAGTATTGGCTGCCCAAGATCCCTGCGATCTTTGACAACTCTGACCTTAGCTGATAGAGCTACAAAGACAATACACAGTGGCACCCTTACTGGTACCACAACTACTGCACCCCAATCAGCAAGCATCCTCACATCCCCTCTCTCCCATAAAGGAAGGTCTTTCCACAACAAGAGTAGCCAATAGAGTGTGAAAGAGGTGAATACTCCACCAAATATAGACATCAATGTCAACAAGAAGCTTGAAAAACCAGAGACATAACACGACCAAAAGAACACAATAATCTCTCAGTAGCTGAAACAAAGAAATGGAGATATATTTAATGCTTGTTAAAAATTCAAAATAATTGTTTTCAAAAAGCTCAATGAACTTCAAGAAAATAGAGAATTCAGTTAATCAAGTAAACAATAAATTACCAACACAAAAAGTAAGCAATTAAAATAATTTAAAAAATTAAACCAATTTTGGAGCTGAAAAATACAATTAATGAAATTAAAATGATATAGAGGGCATCAACAGAAAAATTTATCAAGCAGAAGAAAATATCTGTAAACTCAAAGACAGGCTATTTGAAAATATATAGTCAGAAAATAAAAACAATGAAAAGGAATAAAGGAAGCTTATAGGAGGCATGGGACAACATCAATAGAGAAAATGTTTCAGGCCTGGGAGTTAAGAAAAGAGATGAGAGTGGTAAGGTGCTATAAACTTTATTTTTTAAAAAAAAAGCAGAAAACTTTTCAAATCCAGGGGGGAAAAAAAATATCCAGGTACAAGAAGGTCAACAGATTCACTCTAAACCAGACTATATCAAGACATATTGTAATCTATTTTTCAAGAATCAAAAACAGAGAGTATACTAAAAGTAACAAGAGAAAAAAATCAAATCATATATTAGGAAATTTCAATAAGGCAGCAGTGAATTTTTCATCAGAAACCTTATAGGCCAGGAGAAAGTGAAATAATAGATTTGAAGTGCTGAAGAAAAAAAAAAACTATCAACTAAGAATACTGTATCCAGTAAATATGTTTTTTAGTAATCAAGAGATACAGACTTTTTCAGACAAACAAAAGTTGACGAAGTTCATAATCACCAGATCTGTTTTACAAGAAATAGTAAAAAGAGTTTCTCAAGCTGAAAGAAAAAGCTGCTAATGAGTAACATGAAAGCATGTGAAAGTACAGAACTCATAAATACAAGTAAGTACACAGTTAATTTGGAGTACCCTAATACTGTAATGGTGGTGGGTACATCACTTACATCTTTAGTACGATGACTAAAAGACAACTATTAAAAATAGCAAGAGCTACAATAACATTCTAAGTGATGTACAATATAAAAACTGTAAATTATGACATCAAAAACATAACATGTGGGGCAAGAAGTGGAGAAGTGTGAAGTTATTTTATTTGATAAAAGCGAAGTTGTTATCAGCTTAAATTAGCCTGTTATAAAATGTTTTATATAAGCATTATGTTAATCACAAAGCAAAAACCCATAGTAGATGCATAAAAGACAAACAGTAAGGAATCTTAGCAAAACATCAGAGAATATCACCTAATCACAAAGAAAGACAGCAGGAAAGGAACAAAGGATCTATAAAACAATGAAAAGACAATTTTAAAAATAGCAGTAGCAAGTATTTACATATCAATAATGATCTTAAATATTCAGAGATTAAATTATCCAATCAAAAGACATAGAGTAGCTAAAGGAATAAGGAAAACAAAACAGAACACGATCCAACAATATGCTGCATACAAGAAACTCACTTCACCTTTAAGGACATACATGGGCTGAAAGTGAAGGGATGGAAAAAGAGACTCCTTGCAAATGGAAACAAAAGAGAGAAGGGGTAGCTATAATTATTTCAGACAAAATAGACTTTTAAGTTTAAAACTGTACAAAAAAAGACAAAGAAGATCATTATATAATGACAAAAAGGTAAATTCATCAAAAGAATATAACAACTATAAATATATATGCACCCAACATTCGAGCATCTAAATATATAAAGCAAATATCAACAGAAGGGAGAGAGGGGCTGCCATATAACAATAGTAGGAAACTTCAATATCCCACATTCAGCAATAAGAAACCATCAAGACAGAAAATCAATAAGGAAACATCAGACTTAAACTACACCTAAGACCAAATGGACCTAACAGGTACACACAGAACATTTCGTTCAACCGCAGTAGAATATACATTCTTCTCAACTACACGTGGAACATCTTCCAGGATAGATTATGTGTTAGGTCACAAAGCAAGCCTTAACAAATCTAAGAAAATTAAATGATATCAAATTATCTTTTCTGACCATTATGTTGTGAAACCAGAAATAAATAAAAGAATATTCAGAAAATTCACAAACATATGGAAATTAAACATGCTCCTGAACAACTAATGGATTAAAGAACAAACTAAAAGCAAAATTTAAAAATGTCTTCAGAAAAAACAAAATGTAAACACAACCTACAAAAATGCATGGAGCATAGCAAAAGCTGTTCTAAGAGGGAAATATATAGCAACAAATGCCTACATCAAGAAAATAAGAAAGCTTTCTAAATGTTAGATATTTACTTAGTGTTTTATAAATGTTTAAGTCTCACACAAGCTCTGGGGTAGACATAATTATGTCAATTTCCCAGAGGAAAAACCAGAGAAGTTAATAGACATATATAATGGCCTAGAACTTGTACTTCGCAGAGTTGGGATTTTGAAATGATTATATAATTATACAAAAAGTAAATAGATCTTAAGTTCTACTTTGTGTTTCATTTCTTTTACTTGTACTGGACTGTAAATTCTGGTAAAGGGTTTCACCATTTCATCTCACATTTAGCACAGTTCCTGGCACATAGCACTCACTCAACTAGTTTTAAATCAATGAGTGAAGGAGATTTTACTTCTCAAATTTCTTTATATCACAGGCAGGTGAGCAATATTTATTTCATGGTCAATATATATGGCACCACAGCTACGGACATTTACTTACAGATTTTTCAGCATCCTTAGGAACAATGCAAGCCAGAATGGGTTAAATTTGAGGCAGGGAAAACCAAGCTGTAGTCACTGATATGGAAAGAATACCGAGTTACTGCTTAAAAACGTAACATAAAGAATAATATTACATTTTGAGAAATAATAGTTAACCACAATCTTGATTAAATTTTTCTCACACTTTTTGATGTGGCATAATCTATTATAAGCAGCACTTTTAAAAAATCAATATATTGAGAGGAGGTCTTTATTTTGTCACTTCTTTTATGGTGGACACAATGTTTAAACTATACATTCAAATTACACTTAACTAAAGCTATTTTGTAATGTGAGGAAGATACCCTATACCTCTGTTTGACCACTTCCTCTATAAGATGAATGAAGCATACTTAGCCACAGAATTACCAGCAGGATTAGAAAGCGTCCATTTTTTTAAACGTCTTCTTAGTCTCTCCTCCATTGGTTAATGTTTATTTTAGTTACATCGTCATGTCTTCATGAAGTCTTTCCTTGGGTTTTCTCAGGTATTCCCCAAGTATTTCCATATCCTTTATTTTCAACTTTCTACTATACGTTGCCTCTGGATGTCTAAATTCAAATTAAACTTACAGTGTCCAAAACACAAGTCATTATGTTTCTCTCATTTCCTACCTCTCCTCCACCACAGAGCAAGGTGTTTTTGCTTCTACATTTTCTAGGTAGTTATCAGCGTCATCCCTCCTTTTAGTAATTCCCAGTATGGAACCATTCCCCAAATCTCATAAGTGTTATCACCAAAGTAACCTCTGAAACTATCACCCCCGCTTTCTGTTCCCAGAGCCATGCAGCCATGCCTTCATTTCTGATTTTCATCACCCATCTTTTAGAATTACTGCACATTCATGTATCCATGTCTCACATTCCAGTCCTTTATCCACCCTCCAGTCCCAGTTTTCTAACTATAAATAAAATCTCACCATATCCACTTAAAGACCTAGCCAGTTCCTTGTTTCTCACAGTTCAATGCCCCATTTGTACCATAACAAAAATCCAACCTAGTTTTTCAGTCTTATTTCCTGCCACATACCTCATACACATTTTTCTAGTCAATTTGAATTTTTAAATCATCATCAATATATGCTGAGGCTCTTACGATTGTCTGCTTATACACACACTATTTCCTGTGCCTGACATGCTTTTCCTTGCCTTATTGTCTGGCAAAATTCAACTTAACCTTTATAACTCAGATCAAATTTCATCTGCCTTGTGAAACGTTTATTGCTTTCCTGTAGAGGGGTTAATCTCTGTCTTTTTCTTGGGCTTTCATAGTACTTTGTTCTCCAAATAGAAGTCAATGAGATCTTTTTAGGACATAACTAAGATTATATCCTATTCCTGTTGAACACCATTCAAAGGCTTGTTATTCTAACTGGAATAAAATCTAAACTCTTTACCCTGTTCTATCAACAGATCATTCTTTAGAACTGGGCAGTCAGGCCTCAGTCCTGTACCCCAAACTTCAGCCTACCAATACTACACCCATAATACATTTATTTAAGGAGACATGGGTACTTCCACCACTTAGGATTCAATGTTCAGTGGGGACATAGCACAACACAGTGGGTGGTGAACCACAGCTCTGCAGGCCTCATCCAGGCTGCCTGCTTTTGCAAAAAAGCTTTTGTATTAGTTCATTTTTACACCACTGATAAAGACATACTCAAGACTGGGAAATCTATAAGGAAAAAGAGGTTTAATGGACTCACAATTCCACGTGGCTGGGGAGGCCTCACAATCATGGCAGAAAGTGAAAGGCACATCTTACGTGACAGCAGGCAAGATAGAATGAGAGCCAAGCGAAATGGGAAACCCCTTATCAAACCATCAGATCAGGCCAGGCACTGCGGCTCATGACTGTAATCTCAGCACTTTAGGAGGCCGAGGTGGGCGGATCACCTGAGATTAGGAGTTAGAGACCAGCCTGGCCAACATTGTGAAACACTGTCTCTACTAAAAATACAAAAACCCATTAGCCGGATGTGGTAGTGTCTGCCTGTAATCCCAGCTACTCGGGAGGCTGAGGCAGGAGAATCTCTTGAACCTGAGAAGCACAGGTTGCTGTAGGCCGAGAACATGCCATTGCACACCAGCCTGGGCAGCTGAGCGAGACTCCGTTTCAAAAAAACAAACAAAAACAAACCATCAGATCTCATGAGACTTATTCACTATCATGAAAACAGCATAACTGCCCCTATGATTCAATTATTTCCCACTGGATTCCTCCCACAACATGTGGGAATTATGGGAGTTGCAATTCAGGATGAGATTTGGGTGGGGACACAGCCAAACCATACCAGCTTTATTGAAACACAGCTGTGCTCATTCATTTATATATATTCTGTAGTTGCTCTTGCACTACAATGACAGAGTTGGGTATCTGTTACAAATAGAATCACCCAGAAAGCCAAAAATATTTGGCCCATGACAGGAAAATTTGCCAGCCAGTGACACAGCCTATAACTCTAAATGTCTGCTCTTGAGACTACCTATATTTAGGCCCAAAGAAACATATTTCAACAACTGTTTACCTTTGTTTTCAAAACAAAGGCTACATTTTGTCCAATTTGGCAAGAGTTTTCAGTTTGTGCCTCTACCAACAGCAGATATGAACACTTCTGTGCTTTCGGTATAAAAAAGATCCATTAATTAACTTGTCATATCATTCCTCTCAGAGAATATGGATGCAGGAGACACTTACATAATAAAACATAATTTCTCAAAAGTGCTAAGTGCCCATTTTCCTACTTCTTTTTATGTTCTCATTTGTGGTTCCATAAATACTCACAAGGCAGCAAATTATATGCAATAGTTGCACTTGACAGCTAAGAAACATTTTGTAGTATTAAAAAAATGTATTTTAGTCTTAAATTTAAATATGAATAGGTCTAGATAGAACATGAGAAGCAGGATCCTACAGTGATTCAACATTGAATATCAGAATTGTATTATTAATAAATATGTAAAATAGAATACTGATATAAATATAAAACTAAAATGAATTTTATATTTATATAAAATATAATTAAAATCTTAAAATAATTTCAGTAGAAATGTATTATAACTAGTACTCTCCCTTTTATTGTCATTGGCAATTTTGAATTTTAGAAAAGTAATGACAGAATATTATATAATTTTAGTTTTTCAACTTTTAAATTTTGCTTTGACACATTTTTATGACACTTAAATTTTATACAATTTGAAAACAATTACATTTTATTTTTGAATTCTTTACATCATTGCTGCCAATAAAATATGATTTATGTGACCATTTTTATTATAGTAGCTGAATTAGTGATTTTGCTAAAATGAAAGCAGGAAAAATAAATTCAAAGGAATAACAATAAAATTGCTTATAAACTGATTTTTTTATATTATGAACAGATTACTGACTTATTAATAGAATATGAAAAAATAAGCAATGATAACTAAATTCAGTCACCTTTAGTATTTCGCTGACTTTTAATCATAAAAATCTTACACTTTAATGAAGATTTAAAAAATTTTTATGATGAGGGTGTATTTGTCAGGGTAGGAAAGAAGACATTTCAGTCAACAGTTGGTGAGTTTGATTGATAACTTTAGCTCTTTAGGTGTATGGCTTCTGGTCTACATTTGCAGTCCTACCTCAGGCCCCACTATTAGATGGAGTAATTCTGCCATTAATCATAATACTTTCTTATGAAATTAATAAGGTCTATTTTCCCTAACCAGAATATAGTTGGTATGAGAACAAATACTATATATATATATATTTTTAACAGTGTATTCTCAGTGACCAGTACCATATTTGAAACATATAATAAATATTTGTTGAGTAAACAGCTACTTATGACATGAATAATGCATTGTAATTATCTGTGGCCATGAATTTCTTTTTGCTGATAGTAATTTCTTAGTGCATAATTCAGTGCTACTGAAAAATATTTCTTGAATAAATGAATAGATGGTAGGTAGGTACATAGATAGACAGATAAAGTAATTGAATACATTTAGCCACTCTAAGGACTTTATTCCCTACTCAATTAACAGAATATTTTAGACTTTGGGTTAATTATTGAAGTTCTTAGTTTCTACAAGTGCTGAATGTTGGGATCACCTTCCTCCATCACTAAGCATATTTTGGGGTTAATTTGTGGAAACTTGTGAAATTTCTCCACTGATAATCACATTACCTTATTATTGTTGTGTCTCAACCACCGGTTCAGAACATGTAATTTGCCAAGAACATGTTCAAAGCAGATGGACCTGAAATCTGTGAAGCTTTTCTTATTTTCATGAGCACTTGTAACAAAGGACATGAGCCTCTATAATCAAACACTGCTACAGAGAAGCTAAGGCTCTGTGACAGCCACAACCACCACAACATGGATCCTGCTTATATGAATGTGATGGCTACTGACATAGTAGAGATTTTAGTCATGTACTGAAAAAAGAGACTATTTTATTAACAATTTCTTGGCTTTCTAAGGACTTTCTTTACACATACAGAAACCGAATAACATGGAAATAAAATCTAATACAGTCTCCCACACAGGAGACATCTAATTTGATTTTCTCAGTAATTCCACTCATTTTTTATCAGATAAGAATCAAATATTTGCCTTCATGTTCTTCTTCCCTCTTGAGGAAAAGTAATTGCATCAAGAGGTTTTACTTTAGCCCATGAACTTAATAAAGTGTATAATTCCTTCTTTTAGAAAATGAAACTGGCATTTTATTAATAACAAAGTTGTATATTTGCATTGTAGAGAGTAGACAAATATAAAGGGTAGAAAATAAAACAATTATATTCTGCCCATCACTATCACCTTTTAGTGTGTCATCCCCAATAAATATTCACATGAATATGCATTTTTTCAAAATAAGATAATGCGATACCTAGTTTGTAATTTTCTTTTCAGTTAAGATGTCCATATCTCCATTTTAATGATTTTTTAATGTAATCTAATAACCATTCTTACTCAAATTTGCCCTGAAATTTCCCCTACTGCTTATTTTCTGTGTCAAGACCCAATAAGGGATCACACGTTGTTTCTAGTTGCTATACCTCTTAACTGTTTTTTACTCTACAATAGTTGTGTTTTTCATATCAAATTGCTAAACAAACCAGATTTATGAAAAAAGATGACTATGTGGCCACAAGTATATAAATCCATATCATTAAATCTCCAATGAAATAACAAACAAGTTTTCCCAAATTGAGAGTGGGGACTGCATATGTTCTAGAAAATAATGATGAGATTACTTGACATTCCAGAACCAATAAAGAATGTCTTCTAGACCTAGAGCAGACTGAATGAGACTGGAGAAGGAAATGTCCTCTGAAAGTCTAGAATGTCTAGGAGGCAAATGGAAGGACCCATTGTCACATAATCACCTGGAACAAGACAGGGGACTATTTCTCAGAATAATAGCAGCACCAAGTATGGCATCTCTTTCCTCCCTGCAAGCCAATGGCCTTTAGAATGCACCAATCACACTGAAAGACAGAGGACTCACTCTTGCCATGACTGACCACACCAACCAGCAGGCAAGTCATGTGTCTCTGAGAGGAAAACACTGTAGCCCACAGGCTTTTTCAACAGCCAGGTTGGAGTATGGCTGTGTAAAAATCAACACAGAGCACTCAAATATAGACAAGGACTTAGAAAATGAAGGAACTATGCAAGTCTTCTAAATAATCCAATCAGTGAGTAATGCCAGAATAATAAAAGATTAAAGCAGGGTGCAGGGGCTCATGCCAGTAATCCCAGCCCTTTGGGAGGCTGAGGTGGGTGGATCACCTGAGGTCAGGAGTTCGAGATTGGCCTGGCCAATGTGGTGAAATCCCGACTGTACTAAAAATACAAAAATTAACCAGGCATGGTTGTGTAGTCCCAGCTACTCCAAAGGCTGAGGCAGGAGAATTGCTGGAACTCAGGAGGCAGAGGTTGCAGTGAGCTGAGATTGTACCATTGAACTCCAGCCTGGGTAACAGAGTGAGACTCCATCTTAAAAAAAAAAAAAGAAAGAAAGAAAGAAAGAAAAGAAAAAGATTAAGAGTCAGTATAAAAATAATGAAGAAATTAAATTATCAAGGACTAAAACCAGTTAAATATAGCCTGGGCATTCCTAATTGGAAAAGCTGAAATCCAAATGTTCCAAAATTCTAAACTTTTTGAGTGCCAGCATGGCATTCAAAGGTCACGCTCAAAGGAAATACTAACTGGAGCATTTTGAATTTTGGATTTGTGGGTCAGAGATGCTCAACTGGTGAGTATCATATAATGCAAATATTCAAAAAAAAATCCAAAATCCTAAACATTTCTGGTCCCAAACATTTCTGATAAGAGATACTGAACCTGTAAATAAATAAATCTAAATGCATGTTTTAAAGGGTTATATTACTGCTTCACATTTTTGATAGCTATTCTCAATTTTTTTTAACTGCTGTTTTGATCACCTTCAATTAAAAAGAAAAAATTTTAAAATCAGTAAAAATCCTTGATATTGATACAGGAGAGGGGCAGGGAAGTGCTGGGTAGAGAAGGGCCTGAGGGTCCCTGGCGAGGGCCCCACCCTCGGGCCTGTGCCCATGGACCTAAGTGAGGACAGGCACTTCTGTTTCTCTGCCCAAATGTTGCATTTTCCAAGACCACTCTGGCCTGCCACGCCCCCATTTTGTGCCTAAAAAACCCAAGACACTAGCGGGTACACACACAAGCAGCTGGACCTCAAGAAGCACACACCAGCAGAAGAACACAAAGCCAGTGGCCAGCAGGCCATTGATGACGGAACGGCTGGAATGAGGCGGACACCGACGGGAATTCGGCCCAGGGCCATGGGAGAAGAGCCCGGGAGCTGAAGGGCCGGACTCCAGGGGAAGACCACCTTCACACTCCATCCCCATCTGCTTCCACATCCACCGGCTCAGAGCCACTTCCACCACTCAGTGAAACCTTGGACTCATTTTCCAAGCACATATGTGACCCGATTTTTCCAGTTCACTAGGGCAAGAACCTGGTGTACAGAAAGCCCTCTGTCCTTGCGGTAAGGCAGCAGGTTTAATTGCGCTGATTAGCACAAGCCCCCTGCGGACGGCAAGACTGAAAGAGCACACAGTGACACGTGTCCACTGGGGCTTCCGGAGCTGTAAACATTCAACTCTGGATGCTGCCGTGGGGTCAGAGCCCTGCGACCCGCCCATCCACATGCTCCTCCTAGAGGTTTGAGCGTGGGGCTCAGAAGAAACGAGCCACACCCGCATGACACGCCCTGCAAGGGGTTTAAGGGAAAACTCTTCCCATTCCAATATTCCAAAAAGACAAAAATAGTGGGGCCTACTCACTTTAATAGACAAATAATGTTATATATTTAAGTATGTGTCCGACAAATCTTTGTAACCACTGGTAACAATGCTTATCATGGCATTTCCCAAAATGACCACAACGTTTTCCTTCCCACATGCTCTTCTAAAACCTGGAGGGTCTTTGTGATCGCCTCGTAAATACAGAGGCAGACCCGACACATGTGGCCTCCAGTGCTTGGTCACAGAAGGCCATACTGTCCGGTTGGCCTTCTATAGTTAGATGAGTTATAGTTACTCATCTAACTATATATATATATATATATATATATATATATATATATTATGGAAAAAGGCCATAAGAGATATATATATCTATATATCTATATCTATCTATCTTATGGCCTTTTTCAAATCAATGACTTCAATATCATCTGTATATTTGATGGTATATACTGATTTACTTGTTGTAGAGGAGTCTTATACAAATAATGAATGTGTAAAACTGAAGTCATTCTTCTTTTAAAAATCAGTCTTTTCTAGAATTAATGATTTGAGCAAAGAACATTTAATTTACCCAGTCACCCAGATTGGCAGAAGGATGTTGAAGAATTATGTTAGCTAAATGAATGATGGTTTTAGGAAAGAAACGATATTTGAGATGGGTCTTAGAAAAGAACTAAGGTACCACCAGGCATAAAATTAGGACAGTATTTTCTCATGAAAAAATTATTGTCTTATCAGAAGTCAAAGTAAAAGCTGAATAAAGGCATAAAAATAAAACATCTTTAATTTGAGATAAAGACAGATATAAGAGCCTTTAGATGGGTTCCAAGTTAGAGAATACTGAACTGATCACCAACGTAATTGAAAAAAACTTAAGGCTTGTGCTCTTGAGACATATGCAAAGTGAGTTTCAGTTAATAGTAGCCTAAAAAGATATTGACTCTTGCCTTTTTTGTCAGTGGTCTGAAGATAATTTGCTTCAAACCATGCTTAGAAGTGGTTTGAATGCTCCTAAAATTTCAAAGAAGATTTACTGGTTAGGTTAATTTCAAGAACATTACACATGAACACTTAGATTCTAAGGTCATAAAATATCCACTTTTATGTTGCATCTTCTTGTATCACATGTAATACAAGTTGAGGTCCTTCTTCAAGACAGCTTTTAAAGAGTGTGTATATATGTATGTATGTATGTGTGTGTGTGTGTGTGTGTGTGTGTGTGTGTGTGTGTGTGTGTATATATATATATATATAAAACCTATTATATGGAAATGTTTAAAAAAGCAAAAAAAAAATAAGTAAAACAATATAAATATATATTATATTCATGGGAAAAAAATGAAAATAAAAGGTGGCCTTAAAATCAAGGCATTTTCTACAGCACAGAATTCAAATCCATATAAGTCTTAAACAATATAGTTGACTCTTAATATCCCTGGGTTCTGCAACTGCAGATTCAATCAAATATGAACAGAAAATGCTTTAAAAAATAATAAAAATAAATGAAAGTAAAAAACAATACAGTATAACAATTTGCATAGTGTGTACATTGTGTTAGGTTTTATAAGCAATCTAGAGATGATTTAAAGTATGTTGAAGAATATGCATAGGTTGTATGAAGAAAACTAGTCCATTTTGTATCAGGGACATGAGCATCCCCAGATTTTAGCATTCACATAAGCTCCTGGAACAAACTCCCCACAGATACTGAGAGATGACTGTACATAAAACCTATAAAGAAAATTGAATGCTAATCTTTATCATAAATATCAGATCTATGATATAATGTCACTCTTTCTTCAACATGAAAATGCTTCCATTAAAAAATTCCAAAAATCTAAACACAGTTCTTTGTTCCAAATACTATTATTATTGGAACAATTAATCTCTTTCAGTCTAGCCTCCAGATGCATCATCATCTATAAAGCCTGGATAGATTTCATGCCAAAGAGAAAGGAAGCTGGACTTTTAGAAGTAACTGGTATGGATATACTGCTTTCTTCCTGCATTATATGTCACCATAATGTTTATAGTATCAACTTGAGGCTCAAGGCAAATCATTCATATACAATCTAGTGTGCTACATTCCTAGGAGCTCAAGTCAAATGGAGCCCAATACACCTGGCTCTTCCAATTCCAGTAACTTATTTCAATGAACAACAATGCCCACAGGGCCTTTGAGTATACAGTGGGCATTGTTGTTGTTGAATGTCCACTGTACACTCAAAGCTTAAAATACTCCAAGACATTTCTGGTACATTGGTATCCCTACAATTATGAAAATTCATTCCAGAAGTATAAGGAAGATAACAGAAAATAATATGGTTTATTTTTAAATACAAAAAAAGAGCAAAAAATAGGATGCACCTCATATATACATACACATGGTAGCCTTAAAATTAAGGCATTTTCTATAGCACACATTTTAAATTTGTATAAATGAGTCTTTTAGCAATACAGTGGATCCTTAGTATCCCTGGATTCTGCATTTGCAGATACAACCAAAAACATGGGCAGTTAATATATAACTGTCCAAACACAGACAATTGTCCAAATATATAGGTTAATTTATATTATATATTTATAAATATTTATTAACATATTGTCTAAACATGGACAGTTAATATGTATATAAAATATAAAAGTCATTTTTATTTGACCAGAAATTTACCAGGTTATCAAATAATATAATGAATAAACCATTAATCATTTAAAAAATCATTACTTGTGGATATATATTCTAGTAAAACCATAATTAGACAGTTCTGCTTTCAACATATTCCAATCCACTTTTGTGATGTAGATCTTGAATAGTAGACATAGCTCTTGGCTCTATTTTACCATATTTCATATCTAGCTAGTTAAGCATATCAGCACAAAAGAATTACACTTAAGTAATACATTAATAATAACATTTGGCTTAAAATATATCCAAGTTTTAAGCAGGAGGTTATTAATGTATCATGAATTCATATTAATTATTATGGTAGAATGCCCAGAATTTAAAATAGGAGGAGAATTTATAATGGTAATATTATTTCTAAAATGAATCTTAATTCACTATCTAATAAGTGCCTTACTATGTAAGTAAGGTCATTTATCATTGTTACTGTAGCGTATGATTTCAGAATACATTAAAAAGCTATTGCTTTTCTGACATCTAATTTGCATCAGGTTCTTAATTTTGAACTGGGTACAAGTTAGGCACTCAAAAATGAAAGAACCAGTTAAATTACCTTATTAATAACAATACTATTTTACCAAAGAAAAGTAAGAACACTGACATGGATTTTTCACTATCGAACATATTTTATTCTTTAAATTCATGTTTACAAAGCTCCCACTACATATGTTAATAGAGCCAAATAAATAACACAATGATTATTCCCTCCAATAACCTTCTGAATTTCCAAATGATAGATTCAAAGTGTTTCCAAAGTTTTAACAAGGAAATCTTTCTCTTCACATACATCTCTCTTCTTGTTCTTAGGAGTTCTGAGTGTCTTTCACTAATTAAGCTATAATTATTATTGAATGCTACTTATGCTTCAATTGAAATAATTCCTGAAACTACAGAACCCCTGTCTCCTCTTAAAACAAGAGCTCCTCCCTTTGTACCTAGACTGTCCATGAACCTCCAGGCCTATGCTGCTATCTCCAGTTTCTCCCTATCCACACAACCTATGCTTGAATCATGAAATGCACCTGCTCAAAAGTGGCATGGTTCCCCATGGCTTACAGAAAATTAAAAAATTGAATTCAATGCTTTCCACAATCAGGCCTTAGATTACCTTCTCACTGTGTCTCCTACTGCTACCAACTAAAGCTTTTGTCTCCACCTCACCTCTTAAATTCCATTTCTGGAGCACAGCAGGGCTCATGAGGTCACGTTTTTCCCCCACATCTCCAAGAGTAGTTCACACAAAGCAAGCAACATGTATGTAATATTTGGATTTATGTCAACTGATAGTATCATGGGAAGGCCATTTGAGAGCTATCAGTTCTTTCATTTTATAACTATGGGTATTTAGTTGCATGGTAAGGTAACTGAGTCACTTGTATATGACCACTCAGCCAGATATTGACAAATCAAAACCAAAAATCTGCCTCACAGAAATACCACTTTTTTATTATTTTATATTATGCAAATAATTTAGAACATTGATAATAGTGATGAATAGGATATAATGAGATGCTTTCCTTGTTCAGTAAAAGTCTATTGAGTTTCCCATCTTCTCAACTCCTAATTGGGTGATTGCATACACACACAAAAAAGGTTCATTTAGTGTGGAAACAAGATATTCAAATAGAGCATGTCAGTGACCAGCATACCTCCCAAAGAAAATCAAATTGACTATTTAAAAACGCACAGTCAGAGGAGGCAAAATGACAAAGAATAAAAAGGAATAAAGTATGCCTACTAGATCTACAAAAACCTCAACAAGGCAAATCTAATAGTTACTGGCCTTAAAGAAGAGAGACAGAGAGAGAGAAATAGAGAGATCAGGGTAGACAGTTTATTCAAAAGGATAATTGCAGAGAATACCTCAAGCCTAGAAAAAGTTATCACTATTTAAGTACAAGAAGGTTATACTTAAGTACAAGCAGATTTAACCCAAATAAGACTACCTCAAGACATTTAATAATCAAACTCCCAAAGGTCAAGGATAAAGAAAGATTCCTAATGCAGCAAAAGAAAAGAAACCCATAACATACAATAGCACTTCAATACGTTTGGCAGCAGACTTCTCAGTGGAAACCTTACAGGACAGGAGAGTGACATAACATGTTTAAAGTGCGGAAGGAAAAAAAAATTATCCTAGAATAGTGTGTCTAGAGAAAATATCCTCTGAACATGAAGGAGAAATAAAGACTTTCCCAGACAAAGAAAAGCTGAGGGATTTCATCAACCTGAGATCTGTCCTATAAGAAACTAAAGGGAGTTCTTCAATCCGAAAGAAAATGACATTAATAAGCAACAAGAAAACGTCTGAAAATAAACAATCTAATGATGTATCTTAAAAAAAAAGAAAACAAGAGCAAACCAGGCTGGGTGCGGTGGCTCATGCCTGTAATCCCAGCACTTGAGGTGGGTGGATCACCTGGCGGGTAGAATTCCTGACCTCAGATCCTGAAACTACTGAAAGAAAACAGTGAGGAAATTCTCCAGGACATTCATCCGCACACAGGGTTCTTGAGTAATACTCTAAAAACACAGGTAACCAGAACAAAAACGAACAAATAGGATTACATCAAAAATGCTTCTACACAGTAATGGAAACAATCAATAAAGTGAAGAGACAACCCACAGAATAGGAGAAAACATTTGCACATTACCCATCTTACAAGGGATTAGCCAGAAGATATAAGGAGCTCAAAACACCCAATAAGAAAAAATTGAATAATCTGATTGCAAAATGGGAAAAATATCTGAATAGACATTTCTCAAATAAGATATACAAATCACAAACAGGTATATGTAAAGGTGCTCAATATCATTGATCATCAGAGAAATGCAAATCAAAACTACAATGAGATATCCTCTCACTTAAATTAAAATGAGTTATATCTAAAAGACAGACAATAACAAATGAGGCCAAGGATATGGAGAAAAAGGTAACCCTGTACACTGTTGATGGGAATGTGAATATTACAACCACTATAGAGAAGAGTTTGGAGTTCCCTCAAAAAAACTAAAAATAGAACTTCCATATGATCTAGTAATCTCCAAAGAAAGCAAAACAGTATATAAAGGAGGTACCTGCATTTCCCTGTTTATTGCAGTACTGTTCACAATACCTAAGATTTGAAAGCAATCTAAGTGTCCATCATCAGTTGAATGAATAAAGAAAATATGGCATATGGACACATTTAAATTCTAAGAGCAATATCTTGACAAAGGAACTGAACTATATCAGTGAGTTTTCATGGAAAATAAGCCAAATATGGGATATTTATGTTAAATGAAGCATGTTTTTAAACAGGATTTATATGTTTCCTCTGTAGACTATAGTACAAAGACCTGTTTTCATATTCTATTTTCATGAATAATGCCATGAAGGCAAAACTACAACAAAGGTTAAGTCCAGTTGGTAACTGGTTCTCTAAGGACTGCAGTCTTGTTTGCCAGAAAAAACATGCACATAAAAACAGATCCCTGAAAGGTTTTCTAAGCTCATCTGAGGAAAAAGGCAGCCATCCAACAACTTTAGCATAGAAATAAGTAAGAGCTTACAACAGCAAGAAAATCAGCCAAACTACTTTCTCTAAATCATAGGTAAACATCACAGAAGGAGAAAAAGATGTTTAAAAAATAACCAACCAAACCAGAGTTATCTGCCGCCCTTGGAAGCACATGACGGGTAGAAAAGTAACAGCACGACAAGGCAGAGAGAACCAGATCAAGATTTTAGGGCAGATTTAAATGTCGTGTCTTTGTGGATAAGCAAAGGAAAAACTACAGAAGTCATTTTTTTTCATTATACATATAAATCATAGGAAAATGTGTTATAGGGAAGTTTCGGTTGATGATCTGATGCTTCAGCTATCTTCTGGGGGAGATTCACTTTTAGACTGATGACAGTCATCTATCTGATGTATTAACTCACCTCCAGTTTGCTTTATACTGGTCTCCCCCTGTTTACTATTTGTTTTACTTTTCCTCCCTCTTGGTATTTTTTATAATCATCATGCTAAGATTAAATAACAGAGCAAAAATCTTTCCTTCAAAAGCAACAGAAAACTGAGATGTATCGCTGTCCATTTGTATGAGCAATTTTTCCGGATGCAATAGAAAGTGATTCATTTACTTGCTCCTTTCTGCATCACTTCTTTTTCCATCGATGGCAGGTAACTAGATACAGACACATCCTTCCTCTACTCTTCATTCCTCCTTAGGAGATATCTACTGAGTAATGATATAGTGGCAGTTGTTTCTGTTTTTCATCATTCAAGATGTAACTATATAGAGATCTGGGCAATCGGAATAGGAGGAAGTCCAATTTTAGTCCTGAAAAGCAATAGACGAAATCTGCTGTGGGAGTGGTGGGAATTACACTATCATGAACAGACTTACTATTGGCAAAACTACTGGGGCTAAAACAGCCTTCCCCTCCAACTCCCCACATACAGAAAGTAAATGGAAAATATAAATACCATGGACTCTATACTACTGCAGAATAAGGAGGGAAATCATGAAAACTGAGAGGCAGAGCTCACTGCCGTGATAAAGCCTTACAGAAGGATGCAGGTAAATATGGTCGTTGTGAAAGAAGAACAGAAAAGCACAAAGCAGGAAAAGGCAATGTATAAAGGCATTATAAGATGCAGAGATAGAAGGGGGAGAGGAGATAGAATTTCAGGACACAAAATTACCATTCTCATTGAAGAATATTAACTCTTGGGGAAAACTGAATCACTGATTTACAGGACAACCTTAAAAATCTTTCCAAGAAGTTTTTAAAAATCAAGAACAATTGATTTGTAAACAATGAAACAGAAGATGATAAATAAAAGATGGAAGGCAAATATCACTCTCAGAATTATAGGATTAATAAAGAATCATCAAGAACAAAAGCAGTAATTAATAGCCCAGTGAAAGAAATATTTCTTAAATAATACAAATCATTTAATACTGGGCCCTATAAGCTCTAAACAAATTTAATGATAGGCCCTCCCAAAATGCTACCAGCACTGTCAACCAAGTAATACAGGATAAGGGAGTGATGTGCTGAGTTTTAAGGAAAGACTTTTACAACTCATTAATGTTCCCACAGCCAAGTTGCTTTAACATGTGAGGAAAACAAGAAAACATAAGAAAGGCCTGGTAGCATATTATTCATTTACGCTTTTGTAAAAATTACTTGAAGCCTCACTCAAATGATAGCAAAAGAAAAACAAACAAGGTAGAGAATAGAGAAATAGAAGTTGTAAATTGAGGTCTCAAAATCAAATGTCTTACTGGAGGGGGGCTAGTAATATAAACATGTAAATTGGCTGATGAATGGCAATAAAAAGTGGTGATATTTGTGGCAAACTGAAGAGTTCATGTCCCACCTAAAGGCATTGAAATGTAAATGCAGAAAATATATCTGTTGCCTCTACTCAGCCAGAGGAGCATCATTTTTTGGCCTCTGATATGAAAACACACTTGAGTTTTCCGTCTTGGTTCATATCCTGAGCTCAGCAGGGACTTAAAGATCATGGGCAGGTTGGGCGGAGTGGCTCACACTTATAATCCCTGCACTTTCAGGGAGGCTGAGGCAGGCAGGCACTTGAGGTTAGGAGTTCGAGATCAGCCTGGCCAACATGGTGAAATGCCATCTCGACTAAAAATACACACATACACAAAAATTAGCCAGGTGTGGTGGCACATAACTGTAGACCCAGGTACTCAGCAGGCTGAGGCAGGAGAATCACTAGAATCTGGAAGGGAGACATTGCAGTGAGCTGAGATTGCGCCACTGCCCTCCAGTCTGGGTGACAGAGAAAAGTTCCATTTCAAAAAAATAATTAATAAAAATAAAATAAATTTTAAAAAAGATCACGGGCAGCACACTGCTGCAGTCGTTTCTGAGTCTGTCTCTCCCCATGCATACCTATTCCAACAGGCAGCAGGCAGCTGGTCACAGCCTTTACCTTATGCTTCCTATGGAATTTAGGAGCACCTCTGATGATGGATTAAAATAATCACCAGATTTGTTCTATTCCAGTGGTGCCAGCTAATAAAGCCCAACATTTATGTATAACTGGGACATTGTGCCAAGAGAGTTAAATTTATCCAACAAAACATATTTCCCCTTTTAAAGCTGTATAGAAAGCAATTATTGCCGATTTCATTGCAAGGAAATTTTTCAATACATGTAAGATCAATAACTCATTTTTTCCTTAAACCTTTTATTAATTGACTAAGTCTTTCATTCTTATTGGGTAAAAGCAATAACAATCAAATGGAAGATCTCTCTGTCACGTAATTTTTATATCGAAGGCCTCTGATTATACTTGCATTAACATGTTTAAAACTCTGTATTTATAGTTGAACGTGAATTGTGTAAAACAAATAGAAAAAGAAAAGACCAAGGCCTTGATCTGAGGAGGATGGGAATGGGGGATTCCCTGGAGCTAAGGAAAGATCTTGATGACAGCTTTTTCCAATGCGGGAATAATATTTGTATTATTCTAATTCTCTCCCTCTCTTTCTGCCTCTCCCAACAAAATTCTGAGACAGTTCTGCCAAGAAGGAAGAGCTATCTTTTTTTCTGAGACAGGGTCTTGCTCTGTCACCCAGGCTGCTGTGGAGTACACTGGTATATTCATGCTCACTGCAGCTTCAACCTCCTGGGATCAAGCATTCCTATTACCTCAACCTGCCAAGCAGGTGGGACTACAGGTGTCCACCACTATACCTGGCAATTAAAAAAAAATTTTTTTTTTTGCAGAGGTGGGGTGTCACACTGTTGCCTAAGCTGGTCTCAAACTTCTTGACTCAAACAATCCTCCTGCACTTGCCTCCCAAAGTGCTAGAATTATAGGCATGAGCCACCATGCCTAGCAGGGCTATTCTTTATGAGTTCCAGGTTTACACATTTGTTCCTGGGGAAAAAATATCTTATTTTTTTCACCCAACTTCCTACCTGTGGAGTATTCTTTTGAACCATGACTCTCAGATATTGACACTTGGAAAAATACAATTATTCATTAAACAAGTTTTGAATTCCCAAGATGTGGCAGGTGTCATGTTAGACATTGAAAACACAACTGTAAACGATAGATTTAGTCTACAGCTTCAAAAAATATTGAAGTAAAGGGAGTACTTCTAAACATATTTTATGAGGCCAACATTATCCTGATATAAAAGCTAGAAAACAAGACGAGAAAAGAAAGTTACACACCAATATCTCTGATGAACATAGATGCAAGAAATCTTCAACAAAATATCACCAAACCAAATCCAACAGCACATTAAAAAGATCATTTACCATGATCAAGTGCAATTTATCCCAGGAATGTGAACACAGCTCAATATAACAAGATCCACCATGAAATGAAGGATAAAAACCATATGATCATCTCAATAGATGCTGAAAAAGTACTTGAAAAAATTCAACTTCTCTTAGGATAACAATTCGTAATAAATTAGATATAGAGAGAATGTCTCAAAACAAAAAAGGCTACATATGGCAAGCCCGCAGCTAACATTATTCTCAGCAGGAAAAAGTTGAAAGCTTTTCTTCTGAGATCAGGAACAAGATAATGATGCCCACTCTCCTCAGTTCTATTCAACAAAGTACTGGAAGTCCTAGGCAGAGCAATTACACAAGGAAAAGAAAAGACATTAAAAATGGAAATGAAAAAGTTAAATCATCCCTGTTTGCAGATGACACATTCTTAAATATTAAAAACTCTACAGACTTCACCAAAAAACTGTTGGAACTAATAGTTTGGTATAATTGCAGAATGCAAAATCAATATAGAAAAATCAGTAGCATTTCTATATGCTAACTATGAACTATATGAAAAAGAAATCAAGAAAGCAATTCCACTTACAATAACTACAAAAAAGCCCATAAAATAGAGCTGTGTGCTGCACAATGACATTTTGGTCAATGACAGAAAACATATAAGACAGTGGCCCTATAAGATTATAATCAAGCTGATAAACTCCTATCATCTTGTGATATAACATCGTAGCACAATGTATTACGCATGTGTTTGTGGTGATTCTGGTGTCAACAAACCTACTGTGCTGCTAGTCATCTAAAAATATAACACATACAATTATATATGTTATATAATACTTGATAATAATAAAAACACCTTTATTTGGCTTATGGATTTACTATTTATTCAACTAGCTTATGGATTTACTGTACTATATATTTTATTATTTTTTCTCTAAAAGACAAATAGGTTTAATAAGTGCAGATACGTTTCATTTATGTTACAAAATAAAGAATAGTTGTAGACCAC
The DNA here is from genome assembly GCA_963574635.1 of Cheracebus regulus. Lineage (NCBI taxonomy): Eukaryota > Metazoa > Chordata > Mammalia > Primates > Pitheciidae > Cheracebus > Cheracebus regulus. The sequence goes on along the minus strand of CAUYQU010082496.1, from coordinate 19,949 downwards.
CAATGCCATCACCCAAATATAACCACTATTTATGTTTTACTTTTTCTAAAGAAATATGGCATAATTTGTGCATATGAAAGATGCTGTCATCTCCACTCTGAAATTCCTTCCCTAACACCATCCCCAGAGTTAATTTTATTCCTCTGTGTCAATTCTTCTCAATCACGTTAAAATTTTCCTCAAAATGTTTGTCATCCTAGACAATATATAAGACACACTTTGTTTCTTGTAAAATTAACAATGGAAATACTGAAAGACAAACACATAAAAATATCCACTTGTAAAGAATGAGGAAATTTTGCTTCATTTATCTAGATCTTTTAAGCACTTTTTGTCTCTTTTTTGTTGTTGTTTATTATACAAAAAATAATATATGAGATACATATGCAGAACATGCAGGTTTGTTACATAGGTATACATGTGCCATGGTGGTTTGCTGCACCCATCACCCCATCATCTAAATTAAGTATTTCTACTAATGCTCTCCCTCCCCTAACCCCTACCCACCAGCCGTTCCCGGTGTGTGATGTTCTCCTCCCTGTGTCCATGTGTTCTCATTATTCAGCTCCCACCTATGAGTGAGAACATGCAGTGTTTGGTTTTCTGTTTTTGTGTTAGTTTGCTGAGAATGATGGTTTCCAGCTTCATCCATGTCCCTGCAAAGGACATGAACTCATCCTGTTTTTACGGCTGTATAGTATTAATGGTGTATATGTGCTACATTTTCTTTATCCAGTCTATCATTGATGGGCATTTGGGTTGGTTCCAAGTCTTTGCTATTGTGAACACTGCCACGATAAACATGGGTGTGCATGTGTCTTTATAGTGGAATAATTTATAATCCTTTGGGTATATATATAGTAATGGGATTACCGGGTCAAATGATATTTCTGGTTCTAGATCCTTGAGGAATCACCACACTGTCTTCCACAATGGTTGAACTTAACTACATAAGCCTGTGCCACTAAATAGACACATAGATCAATGGAACAAAATACAGAGCCCAGAAATAAAGCCACATATTTACAGTCAATTGATGACAAAGATGTCAATAACACACAATGGGGAAAGAACAGTCTCTTCATAATCAGTGGTGGAACAAGTGGATATCTACATGCAGAAGAATAAAATTAGATTCTTATCTCACACTACATACAAAAATCGGCTCAAAATGGAAGACTGAATCTAATAAATATTAAATAAATATTTAAATGTATAAGTTGTAAACCACTAGAAGAAAACATTTAAAAAGCTCTGTGACATTGCGCTGGGCAATAGCATTTTGGATATAAACCCAAAAGCACAGGCAACAAAAGCAAAAGTAGACAGATGGAATTATATCAAACTAAAAAGCTTCTGCACGGTAAGGGAACAATCAACGGGGTGAAGAGCCAGTCTGTGAAGTGGGAGAAGATATTGGTAAACCATGCATTTGATAAGGGGTTACTAAGACATGCAAGAAACTTGGATACCCCAATAGTAACAAAACAACACAATTCTTAAAAATGGGTAAAGGATAGGAATAGTTCTCTCTCAAGTGAGAGATACACATAGCTAAAGGTATATGAAATAGGTTCAACATCACTTATCATCAGGAAAATGCAAACTAAAATCGCAGTGACATATCACCTTATACCTGTTAAAATGGTGATCAAAAAGATGAACGATAGCAAATGTTGGCAGAGATGTACAAAACAGAAAATTCTTACACTGTGTTGAAGGGAATGTAAATGAATACAGTTTTTATGGAAGACAATATGGAGGATCCTCAAAAAATTAAAAATAAAACTATCACATGACCTAGCAATCCCACTACTGGGTCTGTATCCAAAGGAAAATAAATCAGTATGTGAAAGAGACATCTGCTCTCCTATATTTACTGCAGCATCATTCACAATAATCAAAATATGAAATCTACCTAAGTACCCATGAACAAATGAATGGATTTTTAAAATGTGGTATATATACACAATGGAGTATTAAGCCTCAAAAATGAAGGAAATCTTGTGTTAGCAATGACATAGATGAACCTGGAGGACATTTATACCAAGTGAAATAAGTGGGGTTTGGAAAAACAAATACTGCATGGCCTCATTCATATGGGAATCTTAAAAAATAAAACTCATAGAGGTTGGGAGCATAATAATGGTGGTTTCCAGGGGTAAGTGGTGGGGGATTGGAAGATTTTGGTCAAAGGACTCAACATTTCAATTCAATAGAAAAAATAAATTCAAGAAATATATTGGCCCTATAGTTTATAACAATGTATTGTATTCTTGAAAATTTCAAAAGATTTTAAAGAATTCTCATCACAAAAATAAGTATGTGAGGATGCAGATATTAGCTTGGTTTAATCATTCCACAATGTATACAATATTTCAAAACACCACAATGTACACTATAAAAACATAAAATTTTATTTGTCAACTAAAAACAAGTAAAACGATGCAAAAAAGAAAAAACTTAGAGTCTAAAGAATGATAAATAAAAGATGAGTAAGTGTGATTATCATACTATGAATATGGGCAGTCTGTACTGTAACGCAGGATGCAACAGGACTCTTATGAAGACATCTAGCCCAATGAAGCAGGTATGAGGGGAGGCTTCTCATCCAACTGCACTATGCAAGATGAACAGAGGGGTAGGATTTGGTGCTGCAGAGCGATGGAAGTTCATAAAGACCCAGCAGTGGGAGACAACATGACACAGCTAGAGTGTGAAAAGCCGGAGGAATAGTGAGCCATGACATTGGAAACTCTACTGAACTATATTAAGAACTCAAACTTCATTCCCTCAGATTAAATGGGGAAAGCTATCAAAGAGTTTTAAACAAGGACATGACATGATCACATTCACCTTTCAGAAAGAGTTCTACAATCATGATGTGGAGAAAGAAGTGGCAAGGCTGGAGTCTGAGGAACGTGATGGCTAGAATCTGGGTAAGAGGTCCTGTGGACAATGGGAAGTAGCAGTGAAAACAGTGGAGGATATAGAAATGGTCAGTAAGAAAACCCAACAGACTTGGCAGTTCTTCAGATAGTGTGGGATTTAGGTTGCAGTCAGAGCTATCTCTGTCCTCCTGTTTCTCAGAGTTGAACTCTTTGCTGATAGTCTCCCAGGGAGCCCTTAGGTACTTAATTTTAGTGGCCAGTTTTATTTTCAACATCAGTCTCTTCCCCAGAGACACACAGGATCTCTGCCACTGGCTCCTGTCTTACCATGCTCTCTTTTTTGTTAAATTCTCTCTTCCTTAGCACCAACTTAGTTCCCTTCAAAAGTTCATGTTTAAAATTTACGCTTTTTCTACAGAATAAAATACAATTTACTCTCAACTTTCAGACAGTCCTGGGAAAACAGAGTTTACACATTTTCTTTCCCAGAGGAAATCATATTAAAGATAAAAAAGTAAGTTATTCACTGATCTATTCAATAAATATTTATGTATTTATTTACTTTATTCATTTATCTATCTATCTATCTACCTACCTACCTACCTACCTACCTACCTACGTACCTACCTACCTACCTATCTATCTATCTTTAGAGACAGAGTCTCACTCCACTCTATTGCCAACTGGTCTTGAACTCTGAACTTCAAGTAATCCTCCTGCCTCAGTCTCCCAAAATGCTGGGATTACAAGTATGAGCTACCCATGCCCAGACTCAATAAGTATTTATTAAGAGTCTTTTATGTGCCAGGTACCATCCATGATACTAGGGCACAGCGGTGAACTAAACATACAGAGTCTGTGTCCATTGAGCTCATTCTTCAGGGAAGAAACAGACTCTGTACATGCACACATATTATACATACTTACAGACAACATACATACACATATAGATAGATATGTCAACATATATTAAGTCTGATGGTATTAAGAAGAAAGGCATTGTTACAGCGTGCCAGGGAAAAAGCCTCATTATGAAGATGACCTTTGAGCAAAGACCTAAAGAATATAACAGAAGAAACACAGATATCTGGGAGAAAAGTAGTCTGGAAGTAGGATCAATAAGTGGTGTCTTGCCTGGAACATGTGACACATGGCCAGTAGGCCATAATAGTTGGAGCAGAGTGAGTAAGAGGAAGAATCTGGGAGGTGCATTTATGAATCACTGGGCAAGGATGGGGTGGAAGGGAAGAATATCACACAGACTTGCCTCTTCTTTTCATGGACTTGGGGAGCCATTGGAGTGTTTGTGCAGAGACCTGATATCATTGGACTTGAGTATTAACAGGCTCATTCTGGTTTCTACTTAGAGAAAACATTGCAGGAGGGCAAGGTAGAAGCAAAAAGACCAGTTAGCAAGCTTTTGCAATAATCCAGCAGAAGATGGTGACTTGGGCTGGAGTTATGCAGTGGAGGTGGTAAGCAATTGTCACATTTTGGTTATGTGTTGATTAAATGTTGACAGATTTTGCAGAAAGAACCAGGATGGATGCAGGCGATGTCAAGGACGATTCCCAGGTTTGGTGCTGCAGTTTGCTTAGACAAGTCTTAGATAAGTCTGCTGGGGCCATCCTCAATTCCTCCAAATATGCTTTCTCACCCTTTGACTGTGGGCTCTCCTGCTAGCCATTTTCCTTTTTTAAGATGAGGACATTTAATTATCACTCTCTTGATTCTCTACCCCATCTTCTTCTAAAAATCAACCATCCACTTTCAAAATGTGTGGGAAAACCAAGCTATTTTTAAAAGTGCTGTGAGTGATTACAACCTAAAAGGATAAACATTGGTGTTTGGTCTACAAGGCCTCTCTTCCTCTTTCCAGAACTAATTGTCATTGTAGACAGCCAAATGGGGATTAGCTGGACTCCAGAAGAGTTCATCATGTTCTGTGAGAATCACCTAATTTACCTATATTTTTGAAAAGTACACTTATTAAATTTGTCATGTTGTGCCACTGAATTAAAGACCAAATAACATTTGCCTCTCAGAAGAAAACGGTGGAGACCCAGCACCAGTAGGCAACCCAGGGGAAGCCCTAGGCAACCAAGACCACAGAGGATGTCCCCCAGCTTGGAGGCAATGACCCATTCCTTTGCATGAGGGATGTTGGGATGTTCTAATAAATGTATTCTGCCTGAAAACTTCTCACATTCAAGGACCATTAGAAACATTTTAAAGAGAAGACTGAAATAGCAGGAGGCAAAATAGTAAATCATGTATAAAACAAACCATTAAAAAAATCTGAATTAATGTACTTGAGAATGAAGAAGTCCTCTCCTTCTATTTAGCCAAAGTAAGATGATTGCCCTCCTCAGCCATTCATGCAGCCAAAGCATACTCCTTAAACCAAGTAAAAGAGAGAATTGTGTCATCTTGCCTTCTGGCACAGATTCCTTGAAACTCCGAGGAGAAACTTCAAGTAAAGGAATAACGCTCTGGTTACAGAATGTAGGCATCAACTAGTGAGAAAGAAATGTTGGAGGATGCCAATAAATGTTCAAGACATTTAACATTTTCCTTTGCCTTTACTCTGGCTGTGATGTTTTGGTCATCACCACTGAACATTCTTTGACATCCCCACTGGCTTTGTTCAAAATACCCCCAATGATATTTTCTACCATTTCCAGAATCTGTCACTTAATGCAATTTTTCATCCCTGCACTTAAAAAAAAAACCAAACAAACAAAACTGTGGCCTGATTATCAATTTGAATAGATACTCATCCTCTGATATTTTACGATTTTAAGATTCTCATTAGTTATATAATTATCTTGTGTATTTTAATTTATTTACATTACTATGATATGTGTTGTTTAACTATAAACTCTTTATATCTAGAGGTAATACCTGTTTGCACTAAAATGCACCAAAACTTTTAGGTAGTGTTATGCAGACATCTATATTAACTGAGAACATTAATGGTAAAAACTGTAAAAGCAAAAGTGAAATGAGTTTTCAAGTATAAAATTGTAATGTTTCAGATTTAGTTTCTATGAATGGAATCATACAAATACAGCAATATTTTGTTTCAACTTAAATCTCTTAAGTAACAATTTTTAAAATTAGCTTTAATTATTTAACCAGTCAAAACAAACAAAGAAGCCAAAAATTCCTTATCAGGATGTTATGAATTTACCCATTCTGACATTACTATAAAGGAACTATATTTAAAATTACCTCTAAGAAATGTATAATGCAATTTCAAAATAGAAAACTAAAAAAAAACTAAAAACCACAACATTTTGTCAACAGCACTCCAAAGAGGTCCTGCTATAGATAACTGTGAATTATCGGGAAATTCTATTATCTCAGTTATCTCACAGAAGGGGCTTAATGTAAACAAAATACAGTGTACTTTAGTTCAGTTGGAATTTGACAAGCTCTCCAACACAGTTATTGCTTAGCATTATAAAAACTCCAAGCCATGTCTTCTCTTGTGAGCTTGTATTCATTATAGAAGAGAAAGTAGTGATAACAGATAACATAGAACTAGTATTTTCCAAATGCCTTTAATCCATCTTCCCAAGTACTAGTCCTCATTAATTTCAATAACCAGAGTCACAACCAGAAAGTCAACAATTACAACAAACATGAATAAACAGTGACTTAAATGATGTGTTCTGAACCCTGTAGAATGCAAAACAGAGAGAAAAAAATCAAAATGGGGCCAACATATAACATGAAAATAGATGCATACATTCCCGTGGTGCCTTGAATAAGTAAAATATTCCAAGTTCAAATTAATGAGTCTTCTCTAAAGAGCACTTCAGTAACTCATTTAACAATTTGAATGAACAAATTTTTCTATACAATCACTTGCTTTGGTTCTTTCATCCAGCTTCCACAGCCATCCATCTAACAAAGCCAAGAAATGTGGAATGTTCCTCGGTATCTTTCTGTCTCTCCATTTCACACCTAGCTTATCAGCACATTTTGTCTGCTCTTCAGATATCTTCAGATATCTTACAGCTACTTATCACAACCATCATGCTGCCACCCTGGCCCAAGCTTCCATTATCTTTTATCTGGATGGCTGCAAAAGCTTCGTGGTCTCTGTGTTACATCCTTGTTTTCCTTCAGCCTATTCTCAACTCTGTACCCTTTTAAGATCTGAGGACTGAACTCTAAATGTATTTTTTCCTCTTGCTCAAATTTCTTTCTAAGGGGGCTGGGGAATTACGCCTTACAAACCATACTATCTCATTAAGTGTCGGGTTTTTTTTAAATTAACCCAATATAACGTGGCTTACTTTCCAACCTGACTCTGGTATAGCATTACATGATAGATAGTAGACCCCCTTAACTTAAGCATTCCTTTCTACGGATGCCTCAAGTCTTTAGACAAAGCTTAACCCTTTCAACCAACTGCCAACAAAAGAATCCCTAAAACCCACTGACAACTTGTAAGCCCCTGCTTCAAGATGCCTTGCTTTTTCAGGCTGAACCAATGTAAACCTTTCATGTTCTTATTTATGATTTTATCTGCATTTGCAATCTCCCTGGAATGTATAAAACTAAACTGCAAGCCAACTGCCATGGGCACACATTCTTGGGACTTCTTAAAACTGTTTCCACAGGTCACGGTTACTCATTTTGTCTCAGAATAAACCTCTTTAATTATTTTGGCAGAATTTGGATTTTTTATCATTAAATCTAAGGCAATTTGTCATTTATGTCTTCAAAATTATGAAATTGAAGGAATAGTGTCCTATTTCGCTTAAATTAAAAGCCAAAATCTCTATGTCCTTGAAGGCTCTTTAAGATTTGTGTCTCTTATTTCTGAGTTCATCTCCTAATTCTCTACTTTTCTCTCTTGTAACTGGCCTTTTTTTCCCCACATAAATTATATCTCATCTTGAAGTCTTTGCTCAAGGCACCTCTCATCCTGGAACGTGCTTTTCTCATATTCAGGAAGTAAAGTCCCTCATAACTGCTAAATGTTTACTTAATATTATCTTCCTCCTGAGGCTCACCGTATTTAAAATGGAACTTCCCACACATTTCCTAACCTCTAACTCTGTTTCTTTACTTTTCTTTTGCACTCATGATTTTTAACATACTCTATTGTAATAATTCTTGCCCTACTAGAATATAAACTCCATTTTGGTAAGATGCTTTGGTCTATTTTGGTTCACAGGCATACCCCCAGCACACACACACAAAAAACTAGTTACTGGTAAATATTTGTTCAAAAAAATTCAATGAATAAAGGAATAAATTGCTTTTCTTTCATTTAGCTTTTTTACTAAGAAGACATTTTTCATGCCAAACTTTCCTTGCCTTTTATAACAGAGATTCAAGGAGGAACCTTGTGTGACCTACTAATTAAAATGATTAGTGTTATCTGCTAATCATTTCAGGATTCGGCATAAAATTAAGGTCAGTTCTGGCACTGAGAAATAAATATTATAATAATAATAATACAAATTACACATTGTCAAATGAAGCAAGTTGTTGAGGCAATCACAGAAAGAGAATAAAAATCCAGCAACAGGAAGACTTTGAAGAGGTATTTCCAGATAACTTATGATCAGCACAAGCAAAATGCATTGATGGAACACAGCCTCCTTGCCCAGGTGTGAATTTTCTCATTAGCATGGTAGATGGAGTGCTTTGTTAAGTGAAATAATTGTGATACTCTTTACTACAAAAAGCAAAACTGTCAGAAATGGCTTCCAAAACCCTTATTAATACTGATTTTTAGTGCCTTCTACCATCACAAGTTCTGGTCTTTATTCTTTAAGTAAAAAGTTCCCTCAAAACTACCAACAGTTATTATTTGACTGTACCTGAAATTATCTTAAGAAATACCATTGATCAAATTTGAAACAAAGCAGTTAAACAAGGGAAGTTAATAACTAGTATGATTGATCTTAACATTTACCACTTTCCTCTGCCCCCTTTGTGTGATACAGCCTCTGCATACTTTTCTGACCAGTAAAATTCACTTCTATTTAGATTAAAGCTAAGTTTTTCTCTTTCTCTTTCCATTTTTCTTCCCCCACTTCCTATGTGTGTGCATTGGTGAGGGAGGGGCAGGAAGGAAGAGCTGAGCTACAAAATTATTCAGCTCCAGGTTCGTGCTAGGCATTGTACTTAAATAGGCTACTGCTTTAAAACCCATGTAGGGATTAATTAACAAAAGGACACTAGCTACCAAGTTATGCTAAATGACAAGTCTTGATTAAAAGCTAAAAACAATGTTTACTTCAAACCTAACTTCCTGGTCTATAGTTACTCTCAACTTTAAATGCAATTCTAGTTAATTTCAACTCCAATTACATATATAGCCTTAGAGTTAAGAAGTGCTTTAGATCTTATTTTATCAAAGCCTTTCATTTTCCAAATGAGAATTTATTTTCTCAAGAAAACTTTTAAAAAACAACAAAAAACTCTGATTTTTAAATCTCAGAATCTGAAGATCACATATGCTAGAATGGCTATGTAGTAGATAAAGAATTACTTTTTTCTTTTCTCTTATCTGTACTTCAGGCCCAAGTAATCTACCCAACTTGGAAGGGGAAATACCATTTGACCCAGCAATCCCATTACTGGGTATATGCCCAAAGAATTATAAATCTTTCTATTGTAAAGACACACCTGCACATGTATGTTTATTGCAGCACTGTTCACAGTAGCAAAGACTTGGAAGCAACCCAAATGCCCATCAATGATAGAACGGATAAAGAAAATGTGATACATATACACCATGGAATACTATGCAGCCATAAAAAAGGATGAGTTCATGTCCTTTGCAGGGACATGGATGAAATTGGAAACCATCATTCTCAGCAATCTAACCCCAAAACAGAAAACCAAACATTGCATGTACTCACTCATAAGTGGGAGCTGAATAATGAGAACATATGGACACAGGGAGGAGAACATCACATACCTGGGCCTGTCAGGGGGTGGGGGACTAGGGGAGTGATAGCATTAGGAGAAATTCCTAATGTAGATTATTGGATGATGGATGCAGCCAGCCACCATGGCACGTGTACACCTATGTAACAAACCTGCATATTCTGCATATGTATCCCAGAACTTAAAGTATAATTAAAAAAAAAAAACAGAAAGATATTCATTTTGCTTAATGTGTGATAGAATTTCAACATGTACAATCACAACTTCTTTGAAGATGAGCTGGCAACACATAGAATTGTGCAATAGGCTTTCAAAACTTTCAGGATTCCAGAGAGTGACTAAAGGCAATTGAGACAGGAGGTGGTCTGATGATGTGGAATGAATTGAGAATCATAGCACTCCCCAAAAACTACTCAGCTGATCTTTCTGTATTACCTGGAAGCTCTTCTATGAGCCTGACTTGTAGCATGTGAGGCCAAGAAACCAGTCATTAGGAGGAAAATCTGTCATTTGTCAGGAGGAACACACAGATCCAAAAATAATCCTGCCATAATTTAGTTCATTTGATTAGTTGGTTTGGGAAATAGGGCTCAGGGCTGATAGAAATTGATGGGGCTGGTGTTAGGAAAGGTCATTGTGTAATTTGCAAAATTATATACTGTGATGTTCCCTAAAGTGTTCCCTTTAGGGAACAAAATTATATACTGTGATGTTCCCTTCAGTCAACCTGAAGCAGCAGGCAGACTGAAGTAAAGTAAGTGAAGCATCGAGGAAGGAAGAAAAGAGAAGAACTGCTGCTATTTAAGTGTTTCCTAGCAATGGGACCTAGGGCAAGAATCCTGTCTCCCTCCCCCGGAAATAGCAAAAAGGCAGACTGTAATTCTTAACATGGAGCCTAGCATAAAGCAGGTAGTATGCAAAAATGTATTAGACATTGTCCTTTTAGGTTTTTGTTTTTTTTTTTGAGATGGAGTCTTGTTTTATCACCCAGGCTGGAGTACAGAGGCAAGATTTCGGCTCCCTGCAACCTCCGCCTCCAGGGTTCAAGCAATTCTCTGCCTCAGCCTCCCAAGTAGCTGGGACTACAGGTGCCCACCACCATGCCTGGATATATATATATATATTATTTATTTTTAGTAGAGACAGGGTTTCACCATCTTGGCCAGGCTGGTCTTGAACTCCTGACCTTGTGATCCAAAGTGTTGGGATTACCAACTTGAGCCACTGCACCCAGTCCGTCCTTTTAGTTTTACCACCTCTGTGCTTTCTGTGTCAGATACCACACTTTTTGTATATCAACTGATTTAATGCTCCCAACCACCATCTTACAGATAGGAAATGTAAATTCCAGAAATAAATATGGAAGCTGATATTTATGTAGATGTTTGTCTGATTTTAAAGCTCATTGCTTTTCTACTTCTCTATATGTATGTAACAATAATTTTGAGAATGACTTATGCTGGCCACTTACTTTGTATCAGTTCTGTCATTTAGCATCCATATCTAACCCATGAATTTGAAATTATTATCTTATGTAACAGGAAATACAACCAGAAATGTTAAGTGCAGAAATCATACCTTTTAGTAAGTGGGTTAGTTTTCTGTTCCTGTTTGGGTTAGTTTCTCTAGGATATACAATTGAGACAAAGGTACTCAACTGTCAATGTGCAATTAGTCAGAGACTAAGTTGCTCCTGATGTTTTGTCACTTTAGAAATGCTATATTTTAATGAACACCACTTTAAAAACAGTAACTGCCAAGTTGGGAAAAGTAATAAAAATGGTAAATGTGATAATCAGAGACGATTATTTATTTTTATATTCATGAAAATGAATCTTAAAGTGCGGAACACATCACATATAACATGTATTTTTAAAAAGTATGTTACAATGTACCATTTGCATAACTTAGAAATTTATGTAATTAAGTATATCAAATGTAGTGTTCTTTTATTCATCAAGATATAAAATATTTAGGTCAAAATACTGCATATTTTCAATCATCATAGTAAAAAATACTTCACTGCAATATTTTCTAATTGAGAAATCAAAGTCAACCTATAAGGTATTTGACATATACAATTAAAAAATACAAATATGTATTAAACTGAAAAAATATGCCGATTTAAAATTCTATAATCTAACATTTAGAAACAGATATCCTAAATCAAATAATTCATTTTTCAAATTTGGGCACTTTATATTGTCTGTGTCATACAAACTCATATCATAGCAAATATTATAGAAAATGTTTACCATAGGTCAGATACAAAGATGAGTACATTATACATAAAGTACCTCATTTAATCCTGAAAGTTACCATATAAAGTAGGTACATTCTTGATCCCTTTGTAGCTTAGGAAACTAAGGCACCAAACCAGAATTTGGAGTCAAGCTGTTATGATTTCAAAGATTGTGCTTCTGTAAAAGGAAAGTCAAATACCTTTTGGTTCAACTTTACCTGTTGAAAATATTTTTAAAACCCAGTTTTCTGCCATCCTAGATACAGATATTCAAGATACAAACTTAATTTTCCACTGGGGTGTTCCAGAGTATAGGGAAAAAAACTAAGAACCAAGGCAACCTATTTTAAATATTTGTTTGCATTCGAGTATAGCATATCTTTTACAATCACAATATAACCAGATTGTGTTCTATTACCAATTGCTTCCACTCTCTGAGGTCAAGGAAAAATTGTTTAGCTCCTATGTAAAAAGGGTGGAAAATGTCTATAAATGTATTACATTCTGTCCAGAAGAGGGCACTGGCAAGTATTCAACCCAATATCTGATATTTCAGACAGAGGGAAGCAAAGCTAAAAGGTAACAAAGTATCTTTTCAGCAAGATGTGTTTCCGTTCATGCTGGGCAATGTGACTGTAAGGAATACTAACATACCTGGATAAAGTCATGTTTTAGAAACTGATGCTAGTATTTTTAACAGTTAGCTAATTTAAAAGCTGGCATAAGATTGCATTTTTTAGTCAATAGTCCTGCCTGAAGCTTCAACATTTTTCCCAAGATTTATTTTCAAGGAAGTTTACATTATTTAGCATCCAGTTATGAAAGTTCTGTCAACAGTTACACAATGTATGTAAGGGGACTATGAACCAAATGTGCCTCACAACATTGACTTTTTGAGCATGATTCTGTTTCATCGAAACTTTAAGACACAGAAATTGAGAAGAATAATGGTTTTGATGTCTGATTTCCTGAGTGGCTGAGACAAATGGTGTATCAATCATATAGTTTCTGCAGATCATTTTAATTAGTTTTCTCTTACAAGGAGTTATTTTCTGCACTGTGTAGATGTGAAAGCACTCTTTATTTTGTGTCCCAAGTTTATACTTAGAAACTCTCTGGGAATAACTGTCATTGTAAGGCCTTGTCTCTGTTATTCTTGTGTTGTGAAATTTCATTTGCCATACCTGAAGCTCAAATGGCAAGAGACCCTGTCGAATAATTTTCTTCTAGTGTTAGGTGATTAGCTTTATATGTGGAAAATGGTTTTTAGAAAAACTACCTAGATAAAAAGGTCAAAATCAAAATGGACCAATTTGAAAATTATCATTGCAATATTTCTTGTGAAAATGGACCGATTTGAAAATTATCACACAATATTTGTTGTGAATACATACTCATAGCATATACACAACATATATTTACTGAGACTCTAATATGTGTCAGACATTTATATTACAGACTTATTGAATTTTTCAAGTAATCAATGTTAATTAATTTGTCATATAATTGCACTACTTGCAAAAATAATCCCCTAAAAAAATAATGAATTTGTCTCCTGTGTTACTATTCGAAGGCAGAGTGGAAATGGCTTTTAGGTTACAGAAAAGAGGCAGAGTGAGTTCTCTCACTAGCTGTGTGTCTTAGGTCTCTGCAGTCAATCACTGTATCTATAAAATGGAGCTATTTACTATATGGAAATGTTGCATTTACAACCTTTATTAGAGTAGCTTACTGCTGTAGAAGCTCAACCACTGGTAACACCTGTGTTTAAGTAGAATTTTCATTAAAAGCCAAGGCTCTGACTGTAATGGTCACTCAGAATTCTGCCACTGAAAGGGCACAGATGGCAGTGGTCAAGTAGGCCACGTCCTCTGCGTGCCTTCTTCACTTTCAGAAATAGGGCTACAAAGCTGGGGACAGCCAGAACGACTGCTGGGATTCACATTTCCATTAATGCCTGTCCATTCCAAAAAAAGATCAGTGTATGCCAACCGCGAGATGCCTCCCTCAATGAAGTCAGAATCTAACAGTACATGAAATCCTTTGTGTATACAAGCCTTGAAGCTGAGATCAGATGGCATTGCCACTGAGTCGGCTAGGAGCCAGTAGTCTAAAGGCTAAGTATGTATTACACTGTCTGAATCAACTTAGTAGCTCTATGTTCTATCAGACTCAAAATTCATTTTTTCTAACAAATATTTGTTAACGTCTCTTGTAATTTTAAAATGAAATTACTAACTCCCTATAAGAATTTTAAATCAATGTAATATGTTATTAGTGACATAAAAGACAATAGTAAGACATTAGCACATACAAAATATAGTAGTATATAATATGCAAATGCCTAGGTACAACTATACCAGATGATGTGGTTATAATGAATACCTTTGGATTTAGAAAGTGTAAAACAGTAAGCAAATGTGCCAGTTATTTACTCTTTGTCTCTCGGTTCTAAACTTGGTCTTCTGTGCTCTGCTTTGTGCTGCTTGGGCTGAGACCCTGTAAACCACATTTTGCTTTGCCAAGTTTCTCTCTGTTAGGATCTGCCACTAGGAGCACTAGAGGCTTCAGAGCTGGACGAGGCACAAGAAACTTGCTCCTCCTTCCTGTGTCCCTCTAGGGGAGCTTCTTGGCTGCTCAAGGATCTGGTGAGCATCACCCTATGACGCTCACTTCAATCACCCAGCAACAGCAGAGCTTCCTTGTGGTAGCAGCTGAATATGGTTTGCAATTTTGTTCAACACTTGGAGAACCAAGTTAATTGTCTCCTTCTTTCCTCAAACACCAGCCAGCCATGGGTCCTCCTCAGAGGTCTGGATCCCAGCTTCATGGGTCTTTCCTCTGAGCTCAGAGATAGAAGCACCAGCCGAGCCACAGCTTGCTTAGAGGTCTGAGTTTGAGCTTTACTAGACCCTCCCTCTAAGTTTATTTTTTCCTTTATTCCACACAATTCTAGGAGTGGGGGGTAGCTGCTTCTTGAAACTGCTACTTCCACAATAACTCAAGAGTTTCTTCTTCTAGCCTTTAAGTTACCAGCTGACAACTTTTTACTAATTAAGAAGTATTTTTATTAAATTTTCTCTGTTCAAATAGCTGGTATCATTTCTGTGTCCAGAGTGGACTCTGACCACCACCTCTACTGAATATTGTCAACATTATTTCTTTCTTGAGATGAACATTTTATAGGACATTTGAAATAAGTCCTGGTGATAAGTTTATATAGATGCATAAAATCATCATAAATGCAACAGCTATTGATACTGACTGATATGAGGATGACATATTGGCAGCTGAGAAGCCACTAGCAGCATTGCCATTGCTATGTTCAAAAATGGTGAATAGATCAAAAGTTATTCTTGTCCAGTACATCATCAAGATGTACTGGACAAGAAAGAAATTACAGTCTACCCTGTAGTGTAGTTTCATACCTGAGAAAGTTAACACACATTAAAATGGTTAAAATATACTTTGTATTTTTATGTAAAATATAGCCATGCCATGCAAGATATGAAAATATTCATTGTGCAGGACAGTCTTATGCATTTCTATTTGTCTAAAAACTGACTTTTACCCACTAAGTGCCATTGCATTCTTCCCAATTATGGGTGACCAAAACTGCCCCCAAATCATGTCTTAGAGTAATGCCATATCTGTTCAGAATAAAATAAGGCAGAGGCAGGAGAGGTGATTTCCTTTATGAATTTAGTTGAAGATAAGTCATCCCACAGGTCTTCTGCACTGACAGAGTATCTTAATGCTTCTTTCCACTTGACGAAAGCCTGAAAGTCTAAGTTACAATGAAGATAGTTTTTCTGAGAAGGATAATATACTAAAAGAAATTATTATCCCCTATAAACACATTTTAAAATCAATATATGTTAATTTTAACATGAAAGAAATAAAACTAGTATATGTAATATCAATAGTAATAATATTAGTGCATAATCATAATATATAAATGCATTGGCACAACTACATTAGATACACAGAGTGAACACAATTACCAATCTAGTCACCCTGGAGCAGCCTAACACAAGACACCAGAGCAGCAATTATGATTTGAGAAGAAAGGTGAAAAGATAGATAATAATGTTTTACAACAAATTTTTTATGAAGAAGAAGGCAGCATGAAGCATAAAATTAGGATTAGAAGCTCTCAAGATTCAGGTGAAGTTAGGGGAGAAAATACACATGCATGTCTGATATACATGTGTATTTTTGTCCTAGAACCTGTTGGTGTAGATATGCACACACACACACACACACACACACACACACACACACACACACACACATATATATATAGTTAACTCTTGAACAACATGGGTTTGAACTGTACACATCTATTTCTATGTGGAGTGTTTTCAATAAATATATTAGCAAAATTTGTGAAGACTTTTGTTAATTTGCAAAAACAGATAAATCATGTAGCCTAGAAATATAAAAAAAAAATCTTAAGTGTATCAGGAATACATAAAATATATATCAATACAAGTCTATTTAATGATTTGCTACCATAAAATTTATACACATCTATTATAAGAAGGTAAATTGTATCAAAATCTATACATATACTTACAAACATGGCACAACTGCAGTTGAGAAAAATGTAAACAAACATAAAGGTGCAGTATTAAATAATAACTGCATAAAATTAACTGTAGCACATACTATACTACTGTAATGTCATAGCCACCTCCTGTTGCCACTGTAGTGAGCTCAAGTGTCACAAGTATCCACTTAAAATGCCATGTAACACTTCATGTCTGCATGAGCAGGCCATAACTCTGGTAAATTTCGTATTAAGATAAAAAGTAATCTCGCTTGTTTCTGGTGTATCTTTTAATGGGTTTAATGTAATACGATAAACCTTGACTAACACCATGAGACCCATACAAAGTGCCACTAGTGATGTTGTAGGTACTCAGAAAGAAGCAGAGAAAAGTCATGACGTGACAAGAAACAATTGAATTGCTTGGTATGCATTATAGATTGAGGTCTGCAGCTGTGGTTCCCCTCATTTCAAGATAAATGAATCCAGTGTAAGGACCATTGTTTAAAAACAAAAAGTCGGGGTGGGGGGGGAAAGAGGGGAGAGGAAGGGAGCGGAGGGAAATTCATGAAGCCACTGCTGCAACTATGCCAGCAGACATAAAAGTCTTGCACTTTTTGCAAAATACCTTTTTATCTTGAATTTAAAATGCAGCTTTTATGTAGATGCAGGATTGTCATAAGAAAGGTATATCTATAAACTCTAATATGATTTAAGAAAAAGCAAAGTCAAGGTATGACAACTTAAAAAAAAAGAAAGTGAAGGATCTAAAGCTGGAGAACTTAATGACAGCAAAGGATGGTTTGATAATTTTAGAAAGAGATTTCTTAAAACGTGAAGATAACAGGAGAAGCTGCATCTGCCAACCAAGAAGCAGCAGATGATTTCCCATTCACCATTAAGAAAATCATTGAGAGAAAAAAGAATACCTGAACAGATTTGTAATGCAGACAAAAGTGCTCTATTCTGGGGCAAGGGGGGCAGGAATTCACAAAGGACAATTCTCAGTAAGGAAGATAAGCAAGCACTAGGATTTAAGGAAGGAAAGAATAGGTTACCCCTACTGTTTTACACAAATGCAATTGGATTTCTGATTAGGATTGCCCTTTTTTTCACATCTGCTTACTCCCAAGCCTTGAAGGGAAAAGGTAAACACCAGCTGCCAGTCTTTTGGCTGTACAAGAAGAAGAGTTGGACAAGGAGAACCCTTTATCTGGATTGGTTCCATCAATGACTTTGCCCCTGAAATCAGGCAGTATCTCACCAGTAAGGACTGGCTTTTTAAAGTTTGTTTCATACCGGACAATGCTCTGGCCACCTAGAACCCCATAGTTCAACAACAAACACATTGAAGCAGTCTACTTGCCCTCAAACACAATATCCCCAATTCAGTCTCTAGATCAGGGGGTCATAAGGACCTTTAAGACTCATTATACATGGTACTCTATGGAAAGGGTATCAACACTATGAAAGAGAGCTCAAATAGAGAAACATGAAAGCCTGGAAGGATTATGCCATTGGAGATGCTGTCTTTGTCATAGAAAATGCCCTGAAAGCCATCAAGCCTGAAACCATAAATGCCTGCTGGAGAAGACTGTGTCCAGGAATAACTTCACAGGAATTATGACACAGTCTATCAAAGAAATCATTAAAAAGATTGTGGATAGTGAAAAAAAAAGTCAGGGTGAAGGGTTTCAGAAATGGATCTTGGAGAAATTCAAGAGCTAATACACCACCAGAGTAGAGAAATTAACAGAAGATGACTTGATGGAGACAAGTGCTTCTGAATTAGGGCCAGACAGTTGTCAGACAGTTTGGCAGAGGGTTCCAATTATCCAAGACCCCTTTTGACTTCTTTTACAACATGGGCCCCTCTAAGAGACAGGAGACCCATGAAACCAAAGCAAATGATGGAAGAAGAATTGGTACCATATAGAAACATTTTTAGAGAAATGAAAAAGCAAAAAGTTAGACAGAAATTACGATGTATTTTCATAAAGTTACACTAAATGTGCCTGCCTTCTTTATGGCCTCTTCCACCTCTCCATCTCTGTCACCTATGAGACAGCAAGACCAGCCCCTCCTCATTCTCCTTCTCCTCAGCCTACTCAATGTAAAGATACCAGGAGGAAAACCCTTATGATGATCCACTTCCATTTAATGAATAGCAAACACGTTTTCTATTCTTATAATTTTCTTAATAACATTTTCTTTTCTTTAGCTTACCCTATTGTAAGACTACAGTATACAATACATATAACATATAAAATATGAGTTATTCAACTGTTATGTTAACAGTAAACCTTCTCAATCAATGCTTAGTAGTTAAGTTTTTGGAGACTCAAAAGTTATATATGAATTTTCTACTGTGAGTAAGCACTCCAAACATTCATATTGTTCATCAATTAACTGTACATATTTAAATACGGTGTGTGTGTGTGTGTGTGTGTGTGTGTGTAGAGAAAGAGCGATCTTTGTTTATTTGATATAAAGAGGACATTGTTTGTATCTTATTCAAAATTATTAGAGTTGGGATAATTTACCTTAAATATCCAGGATATCAAAGAAAAGAAGGTTAAAATAGAAATAATGACTTTTAGCAAAGGTCACTCAATAAAAATATCTGAATATCTGTAAAATTAGGAATGAATGATAAGTTATAGAGAAGAGTCAACCAAACAAAACAACAAAACGAAATTGTAAATGCTGATGATGCTGACATCCAGATGATGAGCAGAGTGAACCAGCAGTGAAGCACTAATCTCACTTACTCATCAGAATTGTGGATTAGACTTCCTTGAAAAATGGAGATCAATGTCCTGGTATGCCAAGGACAGTCTGACATCTGCCTGTTCTCCTGGTGTTTATTAATACTTTATTCTTTAATTTTTTTTAATTTTTATTTTTTATTGCATTTTAGGTTTTGGGGTACATGTGAAGAACATGCAATATTGTTGCATAGGTACACATGTGGCAGTGTGATTTGTTGGCTTCCTCCCCTTCACCTGTATCTGGCATTTCTCCCCATGCTATCTCTCCCCAACTCTCCACCCCTCACTGTCCCTCCCCTATTTCCCCTCAACATACCCCAGCGTATAGTGCTCCCCTCCCTGTGTCCATGTGTTCTCATTGTTCAACACCCGCCTATGAGTGAGAACATGCGGTATTTGATTTTCTGTTCTTGTGTCAGTTTGCTGAGAATGATGGTACTCTTTAATTTTTAAAAAATCACCAATTTGGATAATGGTTACCCTCACTTGAAAACTTAGAAAAATTGATAAGAACAAGTAACTTTCACTGAAAACTTAATATGCACTAGGATGATATTTTAATATGTGATTGT
>CAUYQU010082495.1:0-67640 GCA_963574635.1 Cheracebus regulus | reverse complement strand
ATCATTAGAGTGAACCAGCAACCAACAGAATGGGAAAAAATTTTTGCAATCTACCCATCTGACAAAGGGCTAATATCCACAATCTACAAAAACACAAACAATCCCACCAAAAAATGGGTGAAGGACATGAACAGACACTTTTCAAAAGAAGACATTTATGCAGCCAAGCAACATGAAAAAAAAACTCATCATCATTGGTCGTTAGAGAAATGCAAATCAAAACTACATTGAGATACCGTCTCATGCCAATTAGAATGGCGATCATTAAAAAATCAGGAGACAACAGATGCTGGAGAGGATGTGGAGAAATAGGAACACTTTTACACTGTTGATGGGAATATAAATTAGTTCAACCATTGTGGAAGACAGTGTGGCAATTCCTCAAAGATCTAGAACTAGAAATACCATTTGACCCAGCAATCCCATTACTGGGTATATACCAAAAGGATTATAAATAATTCTATTATAAAGACACATGCACACATATGTTTATTGTGGCACTGTTCACAATATCAAAGACTTGGAACTAACCCAAATGCCCATCAAGGATAGACTGGATAAAGAAAACGTAGCATATATACACCATGTAATACTATGCAGCCATAAAAAAGGATGAGTTCATATCCTTTTTAGAGACTTAGATAAAGCTAGAAACCATCATTCTCAGCAAATTAACATAAGAACAGAAAACCAAAAGCCACATGGTCTTATTTGTAAGTGGCTGTTGGACAATAAGAACACATGGACACAGGGAGGGGAACATCACACACCAGGGCCTGTTGGGGGGTCAGGGGGACTAGGGGAGGGAGAGCAGGGAATGAGGGAATACAGGAGGGATAGCATTAGGAGAAATACCTAATTTAGATGACAGAGTGATGGATGCAGCAAACCATCATGGCACATGTATACCTATGTAACAAACCGGCACATTCTGCATGTGTACCCCAGTACTTAAAGGATAATAAAAAAAAAAATTTAAGAGAATATCACCTAGTCAGTAAAAAGACAGCACAAGATTGACAATTTATACAAAGAATTGAAAAAGGAATCTGTAAAACATTATGAATACTATGTAATGATGCTTATAAGAAATTAAAAATCAATAATGATATATAGAAAATAAAAAAGACATATGTACCAACCTACTGATAATTATTTTATTTGGAAATTATTTACAAGGGACTAATACATTCCACATTGTGCTTTTTAACCATATTTGAATTTTACATTGCACATTTGTATTTTTGTTTCAATGGCTTTATTTTTCTTTTGATATTTTTCATCTTTAAAATATCTGACTCTTCTTAATAACCCACTTGTTTTAGTTACAGTGCTTTTGCAAACAGCAAATGCCCAACCATTTCCTAAATAAGCAAAGACATCCAACCAACTTTTCATTTCTTCTCTCCATCTGTCATCTATTTAAACAACACGTTTGTAGCTATGTAGCTGTAGTGTTTGTGAGAGAAGGTGAACCAAAAAACACCTTCAAGCTCCCAGAATCTCTCCCTTCTTTCCTCTGCCATCTTTAGCATGTTGGATTTTCAGCCTTGCACTTGTTTCTTTATATACACAAGATGCTGCCATAACTCTAGGCTTCAAAAACTCCTGTGTCGAAGTTCAAAGCAGAATACAGAAGAGGACAATGATGCAACTCTCCTCACATTTCTTTTTTCTTATTTCAGGAAGGAACTTTTCTTTTTTTCTTTTTTTTTTTTCAAAAGCCCCTTACCTTTCATGCCCAGGCTTGTGTTATATGACATCTCAACCAACCACAGGCAAAAGGGAACCCAATTTCCAAGGCTTAAGTCATTCCCCAATACTAGGCACAGCTTTTTTTTTTTTAAATGGAGCTGTGTTAGCAATGAAAAAGGAAAAGGGGTGGGTAGGCAGCCACCCCATGCCTGCCGCTTCTCTTCTCATTTCAAGAAAGCGATTCACTCGTTTATCTTTTTGATGTTGTAAACATGTTTCTATCCATAAACTCTCTCAAACTGAGTCATTATTTCCACTTCCTCACTTGTGAGTTCTACCATTTTATGAAACTGCTATCATTTCTGGAAGTGTACTTTATGTTCATTTTAACTTTTGTTTGGAACTTTTCTCCCTGACCTACTCATTCTGTTCAAGAGTCTAACGTCTTTTTCACCCTTTTGGTTGTCTTGTTAGCTGCCCTCATCACTGCCTCTATAGTAAATGTTGTTCTGTGGCTGCCCAGCAGCCATTTCCTTTTCTTAGAAAACAGGGAACTCTGTCCTTCACCCTACATGGAGGTTATGCCAAAGCCCAGGTGCTTTCTACCATGTGAGGCTTGCTCCTGTGAGAGCAGTCTTAGGAACAGAGTCAAGGTGAAAATTAGAGTGCAATGGGTTAGGAATGAGTAGAAGGCAAGAATGGAAATGATTAAATGTGGGCGTTGGCACTTTGCTCAGTGGCTGGCATATAAGAAACCCTTTAGAAATGATCACTTTAATTGTGATGATGTGATGGGGGTGTGTAAATGTGGTTCCACATTTAAGTATTTAAAACCACATTTCAATATTTACGTACTTGTTAGTGGGTTCAAAAGTACAGTTAGAAGGAATAAGTGTGCGTATTTGATGATACAGTAGGAAAATTATAGTTAATTATACATATTGTATTATATATTATATTGATAAAAAAATATATTATTGTATCATACCGTATTATGTTATAGTTAACTTGTATTTCAAAATAGCTAGAGGAGACAAATTCTAATGTTCCTTCCCAACATAGACTGGGTACAGTGGCTCATGCCTATAATCCCAGCATATTAGCAAGCTGAGGTGGGAAGACTGTTCGAGCCCAGGAGTTCAAGACCAGGCTGGGCAACATAGCAAGACCCTGTCTCAACAAAAAATTTAAAAATTATCCAGGTATAGCAGCACACACCTGTAGGCCCAGCTACTTGGGAGGCTCAGGCAAGTGATCACCTGAGCCCCGGAGGTCAATGTTATAGTAAGTTTGCACTCCAGCCTGGGTGACAGAGGGAGACCCTCTCTCAAAACAAACAAACAGACAAAAGTGTATTTATTCCAATACAAAAAAAAAAACATAAACCTGTGAGGTGATGGATATCCCAATTCCTCTGATTTGATCATTATACATTGTATACATGAGTCAAAATATTACATGTACCTCAAAAATATGTACAATTATAATGTATCAATACAAAAATACAACAAACAAATATTTACATATATCAATATTTAAACTCTAGCACCTGAAAATTCTTTTTGTTGTAATGAAATTAGCTTGGCATTAAGAAAATTATGTGGAGTCTTATCAGAAGCACAGCACTACTTCTCAAACATCTTTCTGTCACGGCATGCACAGACGATGATCATGTTTGTGAGGCCTACTGGGGTCAATGAGGGGGAATTGTGAATTCTCCCCGAGGCTGCCTGGCTGGAGTCAGCCAGTGTAGGGCCCCCAGGCATCCCAAAGCTTCCCCAGCCATCACAAAAGGCATCCCTGTTCCACAGGGCACCAGCCAGAAAGTTCTGAGATGTGACTTTGAGTCCTGTCTCCCTCTGCTCCCTGCTCTGAGCAGCTTTACCTCTCTGAGCCTCAGTTTCCTCATCTGTATAATGGAAACTATAGTGAAATGTACTCCAGCAGGGTTTTGAAAAGGTTAAATAATAAAACAACTAAGATACATTAGATAAATAATCAGTACTCTCTCTGCATTTGTGTTATATCCTGGAAATTTCTGATCAAGATGGCTTTACATGAAACAAGGACGCTCTGAAGGCAAAAGGAGGATTCTTGGCATCCCAGCCATCTGAAAACTCGGTCCTAATCTTTCATATTGAATGCTCTATAGCTCAGCAGCATTTTACTTCTCTTTATAGATAAGACAACAGCACTCATCTGCCAGAGGCAATCATTTTAGCTATGACTTCAGACCCTTATGGCAATACAAATGAGATCTTCTTGGTAGATTTCAGTAAACACGTAACTATTGTATTTGTCCAGGGTCATACTTCTGCTCTGGCTTCCTTCTGCAAGCTGCTCTTGCCTCTTTCTGAAGGTATTTTTTTCTTGAAACCATCTGTATGATTGTATGAGGAACAGCAGTGTCACCACAGCCCATCTTCTGGTCCAGGGTGGGCTCTTGATTCAGACTGGACCAATAAGGGACCTTGATTGGGAAACTGAGGTCTAGTCTGAGACAGAGAAGCTGTACATACATTTCAGAAAAGAAGCAGTAAATTTTGGGAGAGCTTCCAGAGACCATGCAGAAAAAGTCCAGGGATGCCAGCAAAGGGGAGACCAAGAGAAGACACAAGTGAATGGACCAGATTTACAGAGAGAAGCAGGAAAAAATAAGACAATAACGTTTATAGTGTAAGATTTCCTGAATTCAGTTATCCCTGAGGCCTAGCCATATCCCTCTCCTGAGACTGTATGGGATATCTCAGAATCCTTGTAATAAATGCTTCTTTTTGCCCAAGCTTATTTGTGATAGCTTTCTGTCATTTATAACCAAAGGAGACATGCAAGCTGTTGGAAATCTCAGGCCTATTATTTCCCATTAAATACATCTGTACGTCAGTGGCATTCCATTTCTCTTTATAGAGAAGCAGCAGCCGCCATCTGCTAGAGGCGATATATTTTAGGCAGGACTTCAGAACTTCATAGCAACATAAATTAATTCTTCTTGGAAGATATATTCAGTGTGAGAGAGAATTAAAGCTATCTTGGTGCCTTCCCAAAAAATCAACTGTCATACAACCTGCTACTCTCCAAAACACGTGCTGGGTTCTGGTATTCACATGCTTGAGTTTTAAAAATGGAAAATTTGGAGACAGAATAGATAATATTACTGTGTATATGTGTGCAGGTATGTGTATGTGTTGAGAGTGGAAGAAGAGATGATGGGTTCAATGCAAGCGCCAGCCCATTGATTGTATAGATGACGATACCAAGGTCAGAGATGAAATAACTCCAAGGAAAATCCAGAGTAAACAGAGGTAAAGAGGATGAATTTCACTCACTCACTCAGGAAATACTTATTGGGAGTCTTTCCATCTCTGCCTCTGTGCTCTGTCTTAGGTACATTCATATCCTTTTGTTCAACAAATGTTTGTTGATCCCTTTTCGTATAAAGATTTCCTGCGAGTTCTTTGGAAGATGAAACCATTGGAAGACAGAACCTCAAGACTATGATAAGGAGGGAGAGGAACTACAACAATTCATGAGTTATAGCTGGAGTTACCATATGCAAAGTACATAGCATAACAGCACTCCCATCTTGAGGAGATGCCATAGCAAGTAAACGAAAGCTCCCAGATGTGAAGCCCCTACCCCAGTTGCTTTGCTGCCATAGTGAGAGGTGGGGTAGTATGACAAGCCAAGAACATGGGTTGTTATTTACTGTTATTTACAATTACTTATTTACTGCTACTTTGGTTTCTTGCAGTTGTTTACTGACTTTGTGCTTTTGGGCTAGTTACTTGCCTTCTGTATGCCTCTGTTTCCTTATGTATAAAAAGGAGATGGCAATAGAGTTGACCTCATGGGAAAACTAAACGAGTTCCTTCATGAAAAGCAATTAAAATGTTGCCTGGGGCCAATGTGGTGGCTCACGCCTATAATCCCAGCACATTGGGAGGCTGAGGCAGGTGGATCATCTGTGCTCAGGAGTTCAAGACCAGCCTGGCCAACATGGTGAAACCTCGTCTATACCAAAAATACAAAAATTAGCCAGGCATGGTGGCAGGCACTAGTAATCCCAGCTACTCAGGAGACTGAGGCAGGAAAATCACTTGAACCCGGGAGATGGAGACTGCAGTGAGCCAGGATTGCATCCCTGCACTCCAGCCTGGGAGACAAGAGCAAAACTCCATCTCAAAAAAAACAACAACAAAAAATTGCCTAGAATATTCCCAGCACTTGCATAACATATGCTAATTTGTTGTTGTTGTTGTTGTTACAAGGACAAAAGTTCAGTGCCAGGCATTACACCAGTTACTTCACACATACCACCTCATTTCATTGTAACAGTCCTCAGGAATGAAATCATAATCCCTACTCAGAGAAACTGACTTGTCTGACAGTATACAACTGCTACCTGCAATGTACAAAGCAGAGATACAAATCCAAGTCAGTCTAAACACAAAGAATGTACCTCTCCCAAGTGAATACATTAATGAGAGATGCAATTAATACTGTAAAACAGACAGGAAACATGAGATCAGTTGTTTTAGAACCTAAGTGGACACCTACATCACCCAGGATACTTAATTTACAGATTCCTAATCCGTACCCAGATACCTAAGTTGGCAAATATCGAGTGAGCTGCAGAAATCTACAATTTTAACAAAAAGTCCCAGGGCTTTTGTGGAAGGGGATTTGCAGTCTGATTGATCCAGATTCAAACCTTAGATTCAGAAGTTAACCTGTTCCTTCAGGGCTTTATAGAGATAGCAGTATCAAATTTCAATCTCAAGTGTGGGAATGACCTGGATAATGGGTAGATGAGATATTTCGGGCAGGCCCAATAGCCTGAAGGCAGATGTGAGATAGAAGTGCATACAGTTGACAGGTGGACTACATTGACTGTAGTAGTAAGACGTAGTAGGCAATAAAGCTAGAAAAAGGAATAGGGGTCGCGTTGTGGGAAGGTCTCAAGCCATCATGAGGTATATCTGGTATGATGATTATGCCCAGTTTGCAGACAGCCATTTCCATATTTGGTGACTGCATCATTTATTATTGTGATAATGCATGAGCTTCCTAAATGGTTTTCTCACTTTGTGTTTTGATCATCTACATCCATTCCCCAAGCAGTAGCACCAAAGTCAATTTAAATAATATAGATCAAATTACATCCCTCTCCTTCATCACAGCTTCCCATTTCCCTAAAAATAAAATTCAAAGTCTTGACCATAGTCTACACGGCCTTCCTCCTGCCCCCTGGCCACCCTCATCTTCCAACACCTGCTCCTGTTCAGTGGACTTCAGTCTTTGGCCTGATCTTTCTCTTCCTTAAACCTTCATCCTGTCCCGAACTCAGGGCCTTTTCCCCAGCTAATCCTTGACCTGCCAATCTCTCTATTCAGCTCTGTCATTGGGATCCCAGTGCAAATGTCACCTCTCAGAGTCGGTATTGATCACCCAATCACAGGTTTAGCCACATACCTCTCATACCTTCTTGATTACATCACCTGATTTTATTTTTCCATCATAATTTATTTTCTTTTCTTTTTTTTTTTTTTTGAGATGGAGTCTTGCTCTGTCACCCAGGCTGGAGTGCAGTGGTGTGATCTTGGCTCACTGCAACCTCTGCCACCCAGGTTCAAGCAATTCTCCTGCCTCAGCCTCCTGAGTAGCTGGACTACAGGTTTGTGCCACTATGCTTGACTAATTTTTTTCCTTTTTTTTTGAGACCAAGTCTCACTCTGTAGCCAGACTGGAGTGCAGTGGCACAATATCAGCTCACTGCCACCTCCAGCTCCTGGACTCAAGCAATTCTCCTGCCTCAGCCTCCCAAGTAGCTGGGATTACAGGTACATGCCGCCATGCTCAGCTAATTTTTATATTTTTAGTAGAGACAGGGTTTCACCATGTTCACCAGGCTACTCTCGAACTCCTGACCTCAGGTGATCCACCCGCCTCAGCCTCCCAAAGTGCTGGGATTACAGGCGTGAGCCACCACACCCAGCTTCTGTTATAACATTGATCACCATCCATATTTACCTGTTTATTTTATAGTCTAGGCCCCTAATACCAATAGCACCATGTAAAGAGTGACCTTGAATATTCTACTCACTGCTTGATATGGTCTGATTATTTATGTTGTTATCCTCCACTGCCCCCACTAAACTTCATGTTGTAAAACTTAACTCCCAAGGTGATTATCTTAGGAGTGAGGTCATTTGGAGGCCATTAGGTCATGAGGGTAGATCCTTTATGAATGGAATTAGTATCCTTATTTTAAAAGGTCCCAAGAGAGACCTTTTTCTCCTTCCACCATGAGAGGACACATGGCAGGAACTATCTCTGAACAAGGAAACGGGTCCCTACCAGACACCAGATTTGCTAGCACCCTGATTTAGATGTCTTAGCCTCCAGAATGATGAGAAATACATCTCTGTTACTTATAAGCCACCCAATTTATGCTGCTTTGTTATAATAGCCTGAATGGACTAAGATACTGTTCTATCCCTACAACCTAGAGCAATGTCTAAAACCTAACAAAGTCTTCACAAATATTTGTTGCATCAATGGGTGATGATAGCACCGGCAAATACTCTGGAGAAGTGGTAGAAGGTTGGGTTAAAAAACAGCAACTTTAGTATCACCCAGCTGCTACCGTAACTATGAAGATTCTCCCTATTAGGGTCCTTTAAAAACAGTCAAAGAAACTGTTTTTGCTATGTTAGTGGAATTTAATTAAACTAATGATGTCTGATTTCCAATTGATCTCAGGCCAGTCTACTAACCTTTTCCCAACAATTCAACTCACTCTAAAATATGAGAATGCATTTACAATTATTCTGACAAAAAGAGTTAATTAACAGAATACTTAATCACACATTTGAGCTTTAATATATCAGCATTGGATGTCATTTTCATTAATATGCTCCAATATTTATATTTCTTAAGACTGAAAGAATGTTGCTCATGGGGGTGGAGAGAGATCATTTTCTTGTTGAGCAATGTCCATAAGATTAAGTACTTAGACTGCAGTAAAAAATGAATGCAGCAACCTTTAATCCTCTCCATATAGACAAATGAATGTATTTTTCATAATAACATTGCCACAATTCAAGGCAGTGTAGTGGATCATGGAGACTTTGCCTGTGAATATCAGATTTACAATGCAGTGTCCCAAGTGGGGAGAGAAGCTGTGACACATTGATTATCAAACTAAAATAATATCACGTACACTGCATGATTTGTACGCTGGCAGCCTCCAAAGCATTTCAAAAATTATTTGAGATCAATGCATTATTGGCCTGAAAGGAACCACTGTCCGGATACCAAGCCCCAGTCTTAACTGATTCTGGTTAGTAACATGTAATGGACGGTTTTCCAAATTCAAATAGAAAGAAGAAAATCTCACTTTCAATTCCAGCTGGAGGTGTTGACATTTAAATCTGTCATAAGCAGTGCAGCCTCATCCTAATTGTAAAATTTCATGTGCTTTATGTTATTTAAATCTTAATTGCATATTTAATCATAGGAACTGCAAACTACTCATAGCAAAGAAGGCAGAGCAACTGGAGTACACTTGATGTGTCCATTAGGGACAAACGAGAATTCAGCATCTGTTTGGAAATGCAAAGAAGATGAAACCTTGGAACCAAATAAGAAAAAATAAAAGGGAAGGCAAAGCTATCTGAGTTCTCCCCGTAACCCCCACTGTGATTATCACCATTTCTTCTGCATTGCTTCTTATCAAGAGAATTCTAAAGCATCTTTATACTGAGGCTATGCACAGATGAAATTAAATTCAGGTAAAAGCCATTTAAGCAGAAGGCCATGTGTTTCATCGGTCTTTTCCCAGCAGGCAAATTTGCTAAAGTTTATAACCACATAGAAAAAAGAATTAGGGTTTTAATGATGTTTAAAAATAAATAAATAAAAGACCCTCAAACTGCAGGAATCTTATCTCTTAGCTCTCCGAACCTAATCTTTTAAAACGCCCCAAGCCTAGAGTAGACCTGAGCTGGGACCAAAACAGTCAAATATACTAAATATAAAAATTTCCTCTAAACCACAATTAAACCAAGACAGTTTCATTTATCTGAGCTTATGTTTATTCATTTGTTAATTCAACAAACAATTATCGAATTTCTATTTGACAGGTACTGAAGATACAGCAGTTAACATCATACATCAAAACCTTTACTTTTATAAAATATGTATTTTAGAAGGAGGTAGACAATAAATATAACAAATGAATTTTAAAAGTTAGAAAGTATCCAGTGCTATAGAACAAGAGAGAGAAAGGGGAAGAAGGAAGGAGGGAGGGCAAGGCAGGGGAGGGGAGGGGAGGGGAGGGGAGGGGAGGGGAGGGAAGGATGATATTAAGGAAGTAAGCAGACTGGCATGGTGGCTCACACATATAATCCCAGCACTTTGGAGGCCAAGGCAAGCAGATTGCTTTAGCCCAGAAGTTCAAGACCAGCCTTAGCAACATGGTAAAACCCCATCTCTACAAAACAATGCAAAAATTGGCCAGGTGTACTGGGGCAAACCTGTAGTACCAGCTACTTGGGAGGCTAAGGTGGGAGGATGTCTTGAGCCCGGGACGTGGAGGTTGCAGTGAGCTGAGATGATGCCACTGTACTCCAGCCTAGACAACAGAGCCAGACCTGATACCCTCCACACAAGCAAGCAGTATAAAAGGGCTTGGAATGTCAAGAGCAAGGATGGACTGCAGTTTATAATGGATAATAAGGTACCTATTGTCATATAACAAATTACCCCAAAACTCAGAAGCTTAAAACAAGCACATATTGCTCTTCATAGTTTCTGAGGGTTAGGAACTCAAGAGCAGCCTAACTGTAGTTCCAGCTCACGGTCTCTCAACAAGCTGTGGTCAAACTGTCATAGGGAACTGCAATTACTTCAAGGCTCAAATGAGACCAGAAAACCTGCTCCAAACTCAGTCATGTGGTTGATAGGCCTGTTATTTACGGGCTCTTGGCCAGAGACATTTGTTCCACAGGAGAATTTTTTTGGTCTCTTTTATAATATCCTTTTTACTAGTCAATTCATGATGTAAAGCTGACTTAACTGGTGAACTAAAGTACGTTTTTGAGAATGCTGACCGCTACATCAGGGTGTAGCCTAGAACCGCAAAACCAGAGTAGCAACAGTTACCACTGATTGAGAACTCACTATTGGCTAAACATTGTGCTAAGCCCTGTATTAGCACTAGTCAATGTAATGTAGAAGCTCTCTAGGAGGAATCCTCTTTGCATTTTATAGTTAGAAAAACAGACTCGAGGCTGTCAAGTTTTGTTTGAGGTTACATGATTAATACATGTCAGGCTTGGGACTCCAAACCATACTAAAATATCTCCCTAAAATAAATGAACTGTATCTAGTTTCCATGGGATGGGACTTCTTTTTCCTTAAGTCATTTGCCCCAACTAAGACATTTAGCAAACTAATTATTGTTACAAAAACAAACAAACTTCTCACAATTAATACTCCTGTTTAGTTATAGACAGATAGATACATACATAATCAACATAAACATATATTGGTGCATACACACACACACACACACACACACACACACACACACACAATCAACCAAGATTCAAGGGGATGGAGCAAGACGTTAGAATACTCTGGCAACATTAAAAATCCTGCAACAAGAATTTCCAATTAAAAAAGCTCAAGCTTAAAAGAAATTGAGTTCATAATTCATTGTGAAAGAAGAGAAATGAAACCTTGTAGCATTTTTAAAGAACACTTTTTGGGTGGCAAGTACAATTTAAAGGATCTTATCAATAATAAGTTATTCTTGTTGATGATTAAACCTACCTTTCTAAACAGTTGGCTGGGGCATGGTCCCCATATCAGGTAATGGATTCAATTGTGACATTTATGTGGGTTCAGTGTGGCAAAAAGGAACATAAAATGGACCTGACTATGGAGACACCTTCTTATTGCTATTCTTTTTTGAAACCTCTTCATAAATCACTCATAGCTCTGCTCAGTTCCACCCTTCTTGACTCACAGGAGAATCAATAACTTGCAGAGATAAATCACTTTCTTAGCATTACTCCCATTGTACATTCCATGTTTATACAACAAAAGGGGCAGATAAATAACCAGTTTTCACTTCCTGAAACAACTTTTCCTTTAAGTCCTTTTTTTTTCACTAGTTATCAATTAAAAATACAATTTATATCAGTTCAAAGATAGCAATAGTCTTGAAATTCACTGGAAGGCAATGCCACAATTGTGTCATTCCACAGACCACCAAAACGTCTACAGATATCAGTTGTATGACAAACTCCAGACCTGATCCTATAAGAGACATTGAGAAGTAAGAGACTGAGTTAAGTTAGCACAATGAAAAGAGAAAAAGCTCTGTCACTTGAAAGAGTTGGCTTCAATTCTGGTCCAGCCACTTAGTGACTGCATGTGGCTTTGGCTAATGACTATGCTTGTGTTTGCTTTGGTGTCTTCAGCTGTAACATAGCAATAGTATAAGCTCCTTGAAGGATATTTGTGATTATTATAAACAGAGAAAAAGAGTCTGGCCCATGGAATGTGTTCCATAAAGGCAATTATTGTCATGGTCTTCGTCATTGTCATTTGCATCCCTCATAAGGGTATCAAATGTTTGTGTAATTGTACTGTGCTAGCCAGTGAGCTAGATGGTAGGGGGCATGCACGGTATTGTAGATAATGGGAAATAATTATAAATTAATTAGGCAAGGAAAGTGACGTCAAAGAGAAGAACTCTGAAATTTAATAACTGTATCATAAGAATGCATATTAAGAAGTGTTGAACTAATTTACATTCCCATCAACAATGTAAAAGTGTTTTTGTTTCTCCACAACCTCACCAGCATCTGTTGTTTCTTGACTTTTTAATAGTCACCATTCTGACCTGTATAAATTGGTATCTCATTGTGGTTTGATTTGCATTTCTCTAATGATCAGTAATGTTGAGCTTTTTTTCGTATGTTTGTGGCCGAATGAATATCTTCTTTTGAGAAGTGTCTGTTTGTGTCCTTTTCCTACTTTTAATGGGGTTGTTTTTATCTTGTAAATTTGTTTATGTTCCTTGTAGATTCTGGATATTAGACCTTTGTCAGATGGATAGATTGCAAAGATTTTCTCCCATTCTGTAGGTTGCCTATTCGCTCCTCAAAGATCTAAAACCAGAAATACCATTTGACCGAGCAATCCCATTACTGGGTATACACCCAAAGGAATAGAAATCACTCTATTATAAAAATTTATGCATGAATATGTTCATTGCAGCCCTATTCACAATAGCAAAGACAGGGAATCGATCCAAATGCTCATCAACAATAGATTGGATAAAGGAAATGTGGTACAGATGCACGATGGAATACTATGCAGCCATAAAAAGGAATAAGATCATGTCCTTTGCAGGGACATAGATGAAGCCAGAAGCCATTATCCTCAGAAAACTAGCACAGGAACAGAAAACCAAACACCACATGTTCTCACTTATAAGTGGGAGCCCAACAGTGAGAACACATGGACATGAGTAGGTGAATAACACA
Source organism: Cheracebus regulus (assembly GCA_963574635.1). Lineage (NCBI taxonomy): Eukaryota > Metazoa > Chordata > Mammalia > Primates > Pitheciidae > Cheracebus > Cheracebus regulus. The sequence continues at coordinate 54,384 of CAUYQU010082495.1, read as the reverse complement.
TGCTGAGGACAGGGTGTCAGGGGGCAGGGTAGGGGAAGGGAGAGCATTAGAAAATACAGCCAATGCCTGCTGGGCTTAATACCTAGGTGGTGGGTTGCTAGGTGCAGCAAACTACTATGGCACACGTTTACCTATGTAACAAACCTGAACATTTTGCACATGTACTCCAGAACTTAAAATAAATTTCTTTTAAAAGTGTTACCATATTTCTTAAGTTGGGTGGTAAGGTCAAGATTGATCATTTTATTGCTAAGTTTCATAATTCAGATAAATATGTTGAATATATGTTCTTTTGTATAGTGTATCCAAGAGGTTTTTGACACCCAATAAACAATAGCATCATAGCTGAGAGGTAAATAATCTTTAAATTTATATAGAATTTTATATTTATAGTGGAGTCAATTCCTTGAGAGGTATAAATAAACTATTTTCTTCTGAGTGATTGACACCGTCTTTCCAAATCCCATAATAGTTTTCCATTGATTAAAAAAAAAATTTTTTTTTCTGGAGATGTCTTACTTCATCACCCAGGTTGTACAATGATTGCAATGGTACAATCACAGTTCACTGCTGTCTTACCTACCTAGTTCACCTACCCTAGAGCATGCCAGACATGTGGGCAGAGGTGCTTGCAGTAGTGAAAAGGGCATGAACAGCCCCCTATTAGCCTCCTTGGCTGGAACATTTCTGTTGTTGGGGGCTCGGACAAGGATTAAGAGGGAAATGTCTCCTTACTGAATAGACAGTCTCCATGCTCCGCTCTTATTGTTACATAGGTAAATGTGGTTGCTATTTCTCTTATTACTCTTCACTGGCTGTCAATGCCCTGTTTGTCAGCATTTGAATGGGTCTCAGGTCTGGGTGCTTTGCAAAGGTCTATGGGGTCTCTTCACAAGACCTATCCCACCTACCACTTCCCACAGATCCTTTTTCTAGTCGGCAGCCCCCACGAAAGATACCAGTAGAAAAGTGCACATCTGACTTCCTTACTTCTTAAGGACGTGTGAGAAACTCCCACATCTTTGCTGCATCACACACTGGAAGGGCAGGACCACCCCCAGTCTCAGCCCATGAGTTTTTTCCCAGTCCCTTCAGTACGCTCTTTAGATAAGCAGAGGTAAAAATCCAAAAGTAAAGCAGTATCCTCCCAGGAAATACAGTAGACTTCTTCTTATAGAGGCACTCATAGCAATGATTCTCTTGAACAACTCACTTGTTTGGATTTAGGGGCAAAAAATGATGGTACGTAGCACTTCTTGTTTTCATTATAGATTTTAGGCAAAATTGCAGGTAAATAGGAATAAAATCAGCTCCTCTTTCTGCATGTTGGGAGTAATAAGATCACCTTTCCCATGGGAGTGATGTAAGTAACAAAGAAGATAAGTCAGAGAAAGCGCTTAGTAAATTCCTCCTATACAGTGAGGTACAGGTGAGGGTAAAACTCATGATCATGATGATTTGTTCAAAAGCCTAAATTTAACTGTTCTCTTTGAATAACTATGATCATAGCTCAAAATGGAGGTGAGAAAAACACCACATTTTCACTCCATACCACTCTAATACCTATAAATTGTAACACTTCTTTTCCCACTAGTACAATAACATTTACTACATATCAGTGTTCACTTTGAACTTAGAAATTGGAAATAGAGTTAGATAGAAAAGTAGAGGAAAAAAAATAAGGTAAATAAAAATTTGAGAGGAAAATACTAGAAGGGGAAGAAAATAAGGTTTGTTGTGATAATTTTCCCATTTGCTGGGTTGGATACCCCATCTTTAAGCACACTTGAATAAGTTTAACCACATTCTACTAATGAATATGTCTCAGTTAATTGAAAACAAGTAGCAGAAACATTCTTCATGAAGCTCTGCTTAAGATATCCACATATAAGGCTCCCTCAGCAATTGGCTATTCATTGTGATTAAATATATGGAGTGAAATAAAAACATGTGTGTCACTTTTTATCTTAAAAGCAATCTTTCCTTTTTAGTGAAACAGCATATTCAATTATCTCATTCAATAGATAAAAATGATTTCCAGCTTGAAAATAAATATTTGCTTTTGAAGATCACATTATGGAAAAATCAAATTACATGCTTGTTTTTATTATTAACAAGAATAAGTTCCAAAGCCCTGTATGTATTGCATCTGTCACTCTCCATATCCTACAATCAAATTTCCTTTTAAATCTCATCAAATAATTCCCAGAGTCATTGAAGAGGCAATAAATGAGGTTATGACACACTGCTCACAGAGAGCTAAATGTCTTTCATATATCTTTAAGTGGTTATTAATCTCTGAATTCGTTTAGAATACATTAACCTTCAAGGTAAATTAGATCAATCAGGAAAATGACTCACAAGAGCAAGACTGTCTTTTTTGATGTTGTTGTTTTCACATCCGGCCTGTGTGGCAAGATGTGCCACGTTGATGCATCAGCCGCCATCACTCACCAGGCTTCCAAGTTGTGAGAGAGTGTTGTTGTGTTTCAGGTCTATTTCTTCCTGGAAGGTTGTCCACCTAGGCAGTGAGACTGGATGAATAGACATGGACATATCATTACTTTAGTATAAGTAAGATGATTTGACTATTGCCATGGGGGAATAGCTTATCTAATTCCTACTATCCTTGCTAGTGGCATTTTAGAGTTCTCTGCACAATAACTGTGGAATGAGAAAAGCAAAAAGTGACACCTTTTTTAAAAACCAAGGCAACTGGCCTTTAAAACTCCTGAAGCAAGTGAATCCACAATCTCAATCTTTTTTTTTTAGAAAAATAACTATCTCAAGAAAATAATTAGAACTGTTGAAAAACAGTCAAAAATATGTGCCTATCATTTTTCTATAGAATAGGAGCCTAATGATAGTGATGATCATTTTAGTAATTCAATCTTGAATTTATATGGTTGGTGATTCAGCTCATCATAGCTTGGGATTCTCAATTACATTGCTCAATGAATAAAAAAGATATGGAAAGCAAAACTGAGGGCACGAGGAGGGGCCCACCAAGTTGTTAACTTGAATGATAAATGTTAGAGAGACCAGGAGCCCCGTGTTGGGGAATTTTTGCCCAGTATATTGGTAGTTTGCTTTTCTTGGGGTCCTGTAGTTTTATATATTATCGTGATTCAGAGTAGACTTAGCCCTAACAAATATTATTATCAGTTGCCATTTTAGCTGTTGTATTGGCATCAAATATCCCAACTTAAATATAATTGAAGAGAAAATCCCAACATATCCATCCAAATATTTTTTTCTCTCTCCTTTCTTTAAAATCTCCACAGAGATGTGTGGTATTATTTCTGAGACATCTGTTCTGTTCCATTGGTCTATATATCTGTTTTGGTACCAGTATTATGCTGTTTTGGTTACTGTAGCCTTGCAGTATAGTTTGAAGTCAGGTAACATGATGCCTCCAGCTTTGTTCTTTTTGCTTAGGATTGTCTTGGCTATGTGAGCTCTTTTTTGGTTTCATATGAAATTTAAAGTATTTTTTTTTCAATTCTGTGAACATGAACACAGGGAGGGAAACATCAGACACCCACACACCAGGGCCTGTCTCGGGGTGGGGAGCTAAGAGAGGGATAGCATTAAGGAGAAATACCTAATGTAGATGACAGGTTGATGGGGTGCAGCAAACCACCATGGCAGGTATATACCTATGTAACAAGCCTCCACATTCTGCACATGTACCCCAGAACTTAAAGTATAATAAAAATAAATAAATAAATAATAAATAATAAAATCTCCATAGAGAGAAATGAAATATTAAGGGGATGAAAACTGATGGAAGAATATTTGTTGATGATTTCAGGACAGAAAGAAAACTCTTTGGTCAGTGCTTCAAAGGAGCACATGGAATTATGCATTAATCCTTCAAAAAGGAGACAACCTGGTGGTAAAATGAGCTCAGGATTTAGTAAGTTATGTACATTTTGGAAATTTGAATTAAATGATTTTGGAAATGCAACCATGTCAATACATACGGTGGAACCCTCAAACAAGAATTATTACTGAGATTAATTTATAGCCATTTAAAAAAGAATTAAAAAAAAGAAAAAGAATATCATGGTTACAAATATAGTTCTAGAGATATCTGAGACAACTGGCACTTCTTGCATGCTACGCTGATCAGCTTGAAAGAATCATATAATTACAATATCCAATACAGGAAAAGGCATGGAGATGAATCTTAAGTGGTGAGATAGTGAGGTGGTGACTTTTATTAATCTCTTCATAAAATGTTTCTTTTTCTTTTGTAAAAATGAAGCAGCAGTTCACAAAAATGAAAGCAATTCAAATAGCCATATCTTAGATCAACCTCCACTTTCTAGAAATAAAATATCTCATTGTTTCCTTTTCTCCCACTTCCTCTCAAATTAGAGAAACTTGTGAGTTGGGGCTTTGCCTTATTTAACAATATACAAGACAAATAATCCTTTAATGATCTTGTTTCCAACATAAATATAGTGACTGACAAAGCATAGTGTAATTAAAAATAAATAGGACATTTACTTGAAATAAATCATATTTTAATTGGCATTTTAATTGAAGCGATGTTAAATATAATGACAATGCATTATTCCAGTTTGTACTCTTTAGGCAAAATCCCATGCTACTCTTGGTTTGCTAACATTTGAGCCAACGACAGTGTTTTTATATTTGCCTTTATTTGAAAATAACTGTCAGTATTTCATATATGAAATGTAAGTAGTGTAATATTAGTAAACCAGTTTTGCCAAATTCTTTTTTACAATTACCAGGAGGCATTTCTCTATGAGTTTCTCACATTTCTGCACATCTTGTAGTAGCTTTTGCTTCAGACAATCTTTTCAAGGATGTTTGTATAGTAAAAGGCCTTGGAAGATAGAGATAGCAGCTCCCTTGAGGCAGAGGGCAGCTATGTTTCCTGACCAGTATAAGATAATGTCTCTCTGTAGGTAATGGTTAGACCGTCCTCTTTAAAAGACTGGGATTTCTTAAACTCAGCTGTGCCCCAAACCTTCTGAGGCTGCAGCATCTACCTAGGCTGCTTTCCATCACTCCCAGGGAACTTGGAGAGAGGGCACCTGCAGCCAATATGATGGTCATGCTGCCTGCTGTGCCTTGAGTAATACAAGTCTTTTGTTTCTGACTCAGGGGTTGCATGTTTTCTGCCTGCATCTAAGAAACTACAGCAGGCTAAGTTGTTAACTTGCAAGCAAGATAAACATCTTTAACTTTTCAGAGTTCTTGGCAGAAATGAGAGACTTTTGCAAGAAAAGGCAAGAAAAAAGAAAAAAAAGGAAAACATCATCAGTTAACCAGAAAATGTTGCTCTATCAAGTATCCTCCGACCTTGGGGGTGAGCAGCTAAATTTCTTCAAGGCAGGCAAAAGTTATAGGTTTGAGTATAACTGTGTTTTATTTCTGTTTCTTTTCCTGATATCTGCAGAACACACATCCTAATTTAGTCCACTCAAGCTGTCAGAGGAGCTATCCATTACCACAGAAAGGGCTGTTTTTGAGAGATGAAACTCTTGACACTCCAAATGGATGGACACTACTTCCTACTTAGCAATGTGCTGGCCAAGATCAAAATGCCTATCCATTACATGCCAGTTCTGCCAACTGGCTCTGAAAATTAGCTTGGATGACATTAGTAGCTGAAATTGCAAGGCTGTGTGAGGAAGCTGAAAGGAAGCAGGGAAGTAGTGTAAGTGAACCAATAAACTGATAACCTTGTTTCTGCAGCTCTGGATAATATGAATGCCTGAGATGCAGGAGGGATGCACAGTTCAGTCTCCTCATACAGAAAAGGAGATTCCATAGACTACAAATCTCGGTTTACAGTGTTGTGTTTATTTATCAGGGCACTGGATACCCACTGAGGCCATTTTCCAGATTTATGTGCCTCAAGGTCATGGAATCCTAACCATGAGAGTGATACCACTAATGAATTTCCTCCCACTGCCATATTTTGCCCTCCCTACAAAAGCCATAAATACTATAGAAGGCCAACTGAAACTCATGCAGAGAGGGACAGGGTATTCCTCTTTGTAAACCTTGACCACGTTACAGAAGCAAGTTTCCCCTTTAGCACTGGTTCTTATTCTAGAAGAAACAAAGCATCTCAGAGATTCCTCTTTGTGGTCCTACAAAAGCCAGGCAGCCTAAGCTGCAGCTCCCCATAACAAAAGCCAACAAATTAGTCCTAGGACTTAAAAGACTCTTGTCTTAAAACAAGACAAGCAGGTAAAACAGGACAGCATCCGGGGACTTTCCTTTTCTGCCCCAAGCCCAGTTAGAACCGTGGCTCAACAGGTAAACATATCTCTGCAAAGGGATGCAATTCACAATACTTTAACAAGAAATGAGTGTATTTTAGTGATGATTTCATAAGGAGCTAAGGAAGAAGAGCTACCCCGCCCAGCATTTAGTTAGAAGTTGAATAGAATTTCTGTTCTCCCCATGCCCAAGGGCCTCCCCTACCCACAGCCAGCTTTGTTCTCCTTGCCGCAATCCCTCAGCATGACCCACTCTTGTCCTCAATATTTGCTCGGTCCCTCAGTCTCCTTGTATATATGCCACCAGCACATCAACTGCCTGGTTCAAAATAGTAGAGTGACAATACAGAAGAACAGAAAACCAAACACTGCATGTTCTCACTCATAAGTGGGTGTTGAACAATAAGAACACATGGACACAGAGAGGGGAACATCACACACCAGGGCCTGTTGCGCAGTAGGGGGCTAGGGGAGGGATAGCAGGGGTGGGGGAATAGGGGAGGGATAGCACTAGGAGAAATACCTAATGTAGATAATGGGGTGATAGATGCAGCAAACCATCATGGCGCATATATACCTATGTAACAAACCTGCATGATCTGCACATGTACCCCAGAACTTAAAAGTATAATAATAAAAATAAATAAAATGAGACTATCCAGTAAAAAAAAAAAAAAAAAAAAAAGGACTAAGTAGGCAGGCTCTAGAGCCACTGGCTTTGCCTTGATGTTGTCACTAACAAGGAACAAAATCTCTCTGAATTTCAGCTTCCTTACCTAGCAAAGGCATATCAGAGTAATGCCTGCTTTATGAGGTGAACGGTATCGATGCATGAAAATTGTTCGGCATGGACCCTGGCTCTCAGACAGCACTTGATAGATGGGATTGTAGCTGGCTCAAGCAGATAAGAAGGTGGCAAGAGGATGAATTGAGTTTTTTCACCAAACTAAAACTTTACGTTGCCATCACAACTGATTTTAACACTAAATTATGCCATCATGAGCAGGAATATACAACATCCGTTTTCCCCCTCTAAATAGGAAGCAGTGAGGTACCTTTAAATGGTCTTCTCTTGGCCACAGCGTGCTTGTGCTACATTAAGAGTGAATCTGGGGTCCCAAGCTGCTTGAGAGAACATGCTGGCTTGTGCCTTCAACTGCAGCAGCATTTTCCTGACACCCCTTCCCAGTATGAAATACTTCAAACACTCGGTAATTAAGAAATCCACTCATTACAGCATATGTCTCAGATGAAAGTTGCTGCATCTCACTAAGGGGATTTCAATTCCACCTGCATTTGGAACAATTTAGAGCTGGTAGATTCTGCAGACACCTTGGCTGCTTCTCCTGGATTCTTGATCTCGACATGCAAACCACATTGTCCCAGCTCTCTGGTAAAGGCAATGGATGGTTTATCAATGTAAAAATTCAAAGGGATTTAAAAAAAAAAGATGTTTTATTTTATAAAAATAAACACTTGGAAAAGTAACATTACATTTGTGTAATACCAGGTATTTAAATTCATAGTCTACAAACATTTTTTATTGTACATTCCATCAATAAGAAAATTTCAAACGTCCATCCCCAATACAAGGCTATTTTTTATTTATAAATTATTCATGTTTTATTATACTAGCATTCTATATTTTGTAAAACACACACAAATAAATTATAAAAAGATGAGATGGAAGGTAAGTCATTTTTGGTAAAAGCCAAGTTTGAATGAATATGCTTTTTTTAAAAAACTCCAGTTTTCATATTTTGTGATAAAGCCATTCCACAGTCTCATTCTAAGTTATTTATTTCACTTCCTGTTTTAATGTCTGTAATGGGTGAAAGAGTTCCAAACATAAAAAGGGCATTACTGATCATACTTAATGAAACTTAACTTTTGGTCTCCTTGACCCAGTTATGCATAATTTTTGATGAAATACTTTTGTGCTTTTATTGGTATTTTTTCATCCCATAGTTTGCAGCAAATTTTTTTTCTTGAGACAGGGTCTCACTTTGTCACCCAGGCTGTAGTGCAGTGGCACGATCTCAGCTCTCTACAACCTCCACCTCCTGGGTTCAATAACTTCTCCTGACTCAGCCTCCCATGTAGCTGGGACTACAGGTGCATGCAACCATGCCTGGCTAATTTTTATATTTTTGGTAAAGACAGGGTTTCACCACATTGGGTAGGCTGGTCTCGAACTCCTGACCTCAAGTGATTCACCCATCTCAACCTCCCAAAGTGCTGGGATTACAGGTATGAGCCACCATGCCTGGCCTGTTTGCAGAAATATTTCTAAGCTACTTGTTCATTTTATAAGGGTTAACCAGGTATTTTAATTCATAAACCCAGTTAAACAGGCTCATGTTTAATAGACTTCGGTCTGTTTTATTCCCTCCAGGTTCTAAATCAGCCAAGCAAATAGTAGGTACTCAATAAATATTTGTTACACAGAAGTTTCAAAATGATTATTTTGACTTCCTTACTGAGAATATGTTTCAATGGATTAGGACTATAAAGATAAGATAGCAAAATACTGCAATTGTTTTAGTAAGAAATGATGGGATTTGCTGTCCCACCTTCCAAAGATAGAGATGCTATCCAGGTATGATTGGCATCAATAAATATGGAAGAATTCAAGCCATGTTTTGGAAGAAGAGTCTACAGAAATGATTGATGCATTAATCAAAGATGTTTGTTGGATTATGGCTTGAGTAGCTGGTTTGTGGTGGTAGCATTTGCTGAGGTTTAGAAGAATGGGAAATGAGACAAGAATTATACCTATCACTAAGTTTCAGTGGCTGTATTTTTTAAAATTCCCCTAAACCCTGATATTTCTCACAAAATCTCTGCTACCAACCTAGTTAAAACTATCGCTCTATTTCACCTGATGTTTTGCTATAACCTCCTAATTAGTCTGTCTTTATTCATTCTGGCCCCTGTATCCTCTACACAGCAGGTATAAAGAACATTTTAAAATTTAGGCTTATTGAGCTGTAATTTACATCCAGTAAAATTTTCCCTTTCAGGTGTACATTTCTGTAAAGTTTTGACAAACACATACAGTTGTGTAACTACCATGCCAATCAGGGTATAGAACATCCCTATCACTCCAAAAAGTCCCAGAGGGAGTATAGTTGTTTCTCATTATTTATAAGAGATTGGTTCCAAACCACACACCCTGTCATATACCAAAATCATGAGATACTCAAGTCCCTTATATAAACTGGCATAGCATTTACATATAACCTACACGCATCTTCCCATATACTTTAAATTACTTATAATAGCTAACACAAGGCCTCAACAGTACTTCATCCTTGTGAAAAATTCAAGTTTTACTTTTTGGAACTTGTGGAATTTTTTTCCTGAAATATTTTTCAGTATTCTGTTGGCAGAATCCATGGATATGGAATGCACAGATATGGACGGCCAAATGTATTTGAAAACATAGATCAGATCAAGCCACTAAAGACTCAAAACCCTCTGTTGGCTTCCCACCTTTCTAGAAATAAAATCCATTGCCTGTAAGGCCCTAAGTACATGATCGTGCCTGTAGATATCTCTCTGCTCATAATTCCTAGGGCTCTCCTCCTTAAAAACTATGCATCAGTCCAGCTGGCCTCCTTATTACTCTTGGATATCCCAAGCCATTCCCACCTCAGGTCCTGTGCACCATCTCCAGTGATCTTCTTCCAACATAGCCTTAAGGTTTTTTCCTTTTGTCCTTAACTTTGTTCTTGTTTCTGTTGAAACAGCACACACATGCATGCACACACACACAGACCCTTCCATATCGGCCTTTATTTCTTTCACAGGCTTTATCTTCCTTCTTATCGTCTATTCTGATCTGATACATTATGTTCTTATTTATCGGTTTATTTGTTATGTTTCTCCAACCCAACATTCAGCAAAATGTAAGCTTCATATGAACAGGACCTTGTTTATTTTGTTTCCTGCTGTAGCTCCAGCACCTAGAGCAGTGCCAGAGACGTAGGGAATATTCAGTCAACATTTTAATGAAAAAATAGACAGGAGGAGGGATGGAGCGATGGAGGAACCGACAGGAAGTAACAGAGTGGTCATTAACATGGCTGAATAAGCACTTCCACATTCTCCAATCTGGTGGCTAGGCCAGATATCCACTTTAGAATTTTTAGGCTGCGGAAGCAAGTCTTTCAGTATTATTAAGGCTCATATCAAGGATATTAGATGAGCAACATGCAATCTAAGCATAATGTCTCCACTGTGGAAAAAAAAAAAAAGCTTTAAATTTCCATGTGTCTGCAGTACCAGATACTGTAGCAGTGAAAAAAAAAATTGTCTTTAACACTAACTGTGCTTGCACTTTATTTATCTGCTCTTCACAGTAACCTATTTTGCTTCGTGAGCTATCTTCTTTTAATATTATATTATCTGGCATTTGCACCTCCAAAACAAACAGGCTTACTTTCCCCCAAACTGCCATAATAAGGCTCATGTTATTGAGTATTTTGGAAAAAGCCTCTATAGCAGTCCTCTTAATTAGGTCATGTGGTATAGTTTACATTCAGCATTTCACAGATTATGCCTTTTTATTTTCCCCAGAATTATTTTTGTTGAGCTTTTAAAAAAGACATTCTGTTGGCAAAGGGCCATTTGCTGACTATAATTACCATATTTCCCTACCGAGTGCCCCTCTGGGAAAATCTGTTCAATTCTACAGTTACTATTATTGCTCAAGTTTATTATTTCTATTCAAGAATTTGTAAACTTAGGTAGATTTATTATTTACATGAATTATCCAATGCTCAAGTATTTTAAAAAGGGGGATATAATTTTTTTCAATAAAATGTAAACAATATGACTAATGAAATCATTAGAAGGAAAAAGAGAAGAAATGTGTCTATCCACTGAGTGGGAGAGAAGTATGTGGCTTACTAGTCATCTACTAAGCACCTACGTTGTCCAAGGGGAAAACATACAAAGCTGGGATTCTGAGAGCTGTGAGCCAAGACCTATGCATTGCCATTTCAAATGTCCAAACTTGAGGCCAGATCTGAGCTCAGTTTCTTTTGGATTATATTTCAAATGCTACAAAAATGGAAAGTTGTCACTTCCCTAGGAGTCTTAATACTGCCATATGCTGGAAAGAAATTGAAAATATTCTTAGTTCCCCATTATGATTGAATATTTCTGGAGAAGCCAACAGCCCAAATCAGGTTCCTAGTTGTTATAATTGCCACATCCAGATAATGAAGGCAATGCCTCTAAAAAGAAAGATCTGATGATTTATTTGACATTTTTCAATTGAAACAGGGTTGTTGGATTTTTCTATTTCATACTGAAATATGAAAGAGAAGAAGTTGAAGAGAAGAAGAAAACAATGACAGGTCATTTTGAAATAACACGTGAATCATGTCTACACTGTCCTTTAAAATATCCCTTAAATATTACTCTCCCATAGTCATACTGTTGTTGAAAGTTTACATTTATAAACTTAATAGATTTCACCTCTATGAGTGAGATGCAGGTGAGCCCCTGTCAAAAATTTACAGGTACACACCCTTTGATGAATAAACTATTGCTAGAAATTTATTAATCAGATATACTAATTCCCAAAGATAAACTAACATGTATATATTCAGGGATGTTCATTGCAAAATTGTATATAAAAGCAGAACACTGTAAATGATTTAATGTCCAACAATAGAAGACTAGGGAAATAAATTCTGGTATAGTCAAACAATATTGCTAAAAGATATAATATAATGAGATCATCTGTAAGTGCTAATATGAAAAGATGTCCAAGATATATTATTAAGTAAAATCAACCAAGTTACCGTTCAGACAACAACATGAAAATACTACTAAGCTTCAAAGACTGCAGCTAGATTGGCTTCAAAACCCAGCTCCCCCACTTACTGGCTGTCTGACTTTGGACAGGTGGTTTAACCTTTTACTGACTCAGTTTCTTTTCTGTAAAATAGTGATAATACCTTATATACTTTCAAAGGTGTTGGTTAGGATTCGATGAGTTAATATATGCAAAGCACTTGGACATAGGTTCCACACACACTTGTCATCATCACCATGACCACTATTATTATTATTAATTTTGCTTAAAATTAGTAAAAATTGTTTAAAATTGTAAAAATAAAATAAAAACAGTATCTTCATGTCAAAATAGTTGTTTACCAATCTTATTTCTGGTTTAGGTTGAATTAAGATGCTATGGTTTAAATATACATGTATACACACACACACACACACACACATCTAGAGAGAGAGAGAGGAGAGAGACATTACTACATTGTTAAAACTGTCAGATATTAGAAATAAAGGAAGTGTCCATAAGTAAATGTTTTTTTAAAAAATTATGTCACATCCACATTATAAAATATTATATGGACATAAAAATAATTGAATTATAATTATACCCATTGATGGGGGGGACAAGGTTCAAGGCATCTATAGGTAAGAAAATTAATGTGCAGCATATGCATATAATTCTATTTTAGTAGAATAATGAGATAAATATGCATTTATATGTGTGTACATGTATGTACACATGAGTATATGTAGTTATATGAGGATGAAGACAATGAGCATGAAGGAATTATAATTCTACTTCCAACCAAGACAGAGTACCAGGAACTAAATTTACATTCCTGCCCAAAAGAACCAAAAAATAATAATGTAGGAGATAATATATGAAACAATATCTTTTTTTTTTTTTTGAGACAGAGTCTCACTCTGTTACCCAGGCTGGAGTGCAGTGGCATAATCTCAGCTCACCGCAACCTCCACCCTCCGGGTTCAAGCAATTCTCCTGCCTCAGCCTCCTGAGTAGTTGGGATTACAGGCTATGCCCACCACTATGCCCGGCTAATTTTTATATTTTTTTAGTATAGACAAGTTTTGCCATGTTGGCCAGGCTGGTCTCAAACTCCTGATCTCAGATGATCCACCCTCCTCAGCCTCCCTAAGTGCTGGGATTTCAGGCGTGAGCCATTGCGACCGGCCAAAACAATGCTTTTCAAGATAATGGATACAAGACAACAAGAGACAATGGTCCTGATGGGAAAAATGGTGAGACAGGCTGCAGTTCTAGCTAACTGCCTTGAGAAACTCTCCAGGCCCTGGTACCTGAGGAGCCTGCAGGATCCAGGCTGACTCTCTGAGTTAAGGATACTTGGGGAGACCAAGGTGGCTAGAGCTCAAAGGACACAGTAGAACAGAGGAGAAAGATGCACAGAAAAAAAAACTGGGAAGACCTACTGAGAGTTTTTCTCAAATATTCACTTATTAAAAGAAAAAATCAGTTCATACATGTTAGGAAACTACCCGAGGCTGAAGAGAAAACCGGCTAAGAACATTAAAGATAACTGTTCTCAGCACTCATGCTGGGCTGGGGAATAGTCCCTTTTGCCACCAGAAAAAAATGGGAAACATCACGATTCATGGGGTATCTTATAGACTACACAGAGGAGCTTGTCTCAGAAATGGGAAAGAATGAGTCCAAAACAGAGCACTTCTCCAGGCAAACAGACCTTAAAAGCAAAATCTTCAGGGATCCTACTGCTTTCAAGGACAGGAATTCTCCCACTTGCAAAGAATATGTTCTAAGACCCCCAGTGGATGCCTGAAACTGGGGACAGTATCAAACTCTATAAAGACTGTTTTTTTAAATAAATATATACCAATGATAAAATTTAATTTATAAATTAGGTACAGTAAGAGCTGAATAATAATAAAAATAGAACAATTGGAACAATATACTATAAGAAACGTTACGTGAATACACTCTCTCTCTCCCCTTCTCTCAAAATTTCTTGTACAGTCAGCCCTCTGTAGCCACAGGTTCCATATGCACAGATTCAGTGAATATCAAACCAAAAATATGCAAAAAATAAAGTTAAAAAATGAAAAGCAACAATAAAAAATACAAAGAAAAAACAACATTATATAACAACCTTTACATTGCATTTACATTGTACTACATATTATAAGTAATCTAGAGATAATTTTACGTATACAAAAAGATGTACATAGGTTATATGCAAATACTAGGCCAAGTTATATAGGAGACTTGAGCATCCATAGATCTGGGTATCTTTGAGGGGGTCCTGAATTCAATCCCCCACAAATACAAAGAGATAACTGTACTGTATTACAGATAAAAGGCAAAACTGCAGATAAAGGGTAACTAACTACTATAAATAACCATGTCCTAGAACAAAGCTTGAGAATTTTTGCAGAAAACAAAAATATTCAGTGCCCAAAAAGATATATTTCACAATTTCTGGCATGCAAAAAAATAAAAGTTACTAAGCATGAAATATTTATAGTTTAAACAAAAACAATGCAGTATTTTATACTTATATGTATTTTATATATAAACATATATAAGCACATATAGCTCTACACACTATATGCATGTATTTGTGTGTGTATATCTGTAGTCTTTATAACCATATGTATACATTACATGCATGATGACTATATCATAAAAGTCAGATGGGGAGAAATAAACTATTGTGAAGATCTCATAGTATATGTAAAGTATACTTCATCACCTGAAAGTAGACTGTGATAAGTGAAAAATGTGAACTGCAAATCCTAAAATGACTGCTAAAATAACAAAAAAAAATCATGGTCAATGAAACAACGAAGAAGACAAATGAAATTATATAAAATACACAGTTAATCCAAAGAAGGCAAGGAAAAAACCAAAACTGAAAAAGGAATAGATGGTACAATGGAAAACAAATAGAAAGATAATAGATTTCACCTAATCATATCAATAATCACATTAAATGCAATCAGCCTAAATAGTCCAATTAAAAAGCAGAGATTGTCAGATTTGAAAGGCAACACTCAAATATATGCCAACTACAAGCAATATTCTTATAATGACACAAATACATCAAGAAAGGATAGAAAAAAATACATTAACATAAGTAAAAAGAAAGTCAAAATAGTTAAATCAGAGTAGAGAATACTACTAGGAATAAAGATCATTTCATTATAATAAAAGTAAAAGGGCCAATTCATGTAAAGGACATAACAATTCTAAACATTTGTACATCCAGTATCAGAGCTTCAAAATATATGAAGTAATAACAAAAAAATTATCAGAAAATCAAAATCTACAATTAGTCAAAGATATCAATATCCTTCTCAATGATTGGTGGAACAAGTATATAAAAATCAGTGAGAGTATAGGATATTTGAAGACAAACAACTTGATCTAACTGAATTTTTAAAAAATATCCAACAGCAACAGAGTACCTATTGAAAATTTACCACAGTAGACCACATTCTGAGCTACAAAACAAGGCTCAACAAATTTAAAAGGATTTCATTCATACAAAATATTTTTTTCTTATCATAATGGAAATTAATTAGATATCAAAGGGATTTCTAGAAAACTCACAAATATTTGAAAACTTTATAACACCAAAGGAAAAAAATCAAAAGGGAAGTTAATATGTTGAATTGAATGAAAATGAAAACAACACAATGTATTTGTGGGATGCTGCTAAATCAATATTTAGAGGAAAATTTATAGTATTAAATGCCCATATTTGTAAAGAAGAAAGGTCTATCTAAACCGATGATCATGGCATGAATGGCTTTCAACATAATTATGCTAAATGAAATAAGCCAGACAAAAATTATTACTCATTATATGAGTAATTTTATAAATTCTATAAAATTCTAGAAAATGCAAAGTGCTCTTTGGTGACAGAAAGCAGATCCGTGTTTTCTGGGACCTGTAAGAGGGAGGGAAGGGATGGTGCAAAGGTGCATGAAGAAACTTTGGGGACTGAAAAATAATTTTCTTGATTTTGGTGATTCATTTATAGGTGTATATACATGTGAAAACTTTGCAAATTTTATACTTTGCATATGTGCATGGTTTTTGTTTAAAAATACAACTAGAAAAAATTAATGAAATGATAAAACATTTTAAAAGTACATACTAGATATTAATTTGGGTTAATATCTAGAAGGAGCTGGGACTACAAGTACATGCCACCTGTGTCTAGTAGGAGGGTCTCTGATATGTGACAATGGAGAACCCAAGCAACAGAGTAAAATAAAAAGACTAAACTAACAAAAGAAAGGTATGCATGACATGTTAGTATTCATGAATTTATATAAAATTATAATTGCATAGATGTTAATTAAGAAAAACATTTACCTAACCATTTTGTTTCAAAAGGGTCCAAATATGCTTCTAAGTATCCCATATCCTCCTGAAGGACTGATAACATAGTAATGAAACCGGCATAGCTTAAGGAATCCCTTTTACGGAGAAGATACAATGCTATATGCTTTGCATATGTATCCCCCCATTTTATCTCTACAACAACTTTATGAGGTAGGTATGAATATTATCCCTGTTTTTCAGGTGACGGCATCTGGTAATCAGCCTAAATTTTTCTCAGTCACCAACTTCCTACTTCATTCTACCACCTGTTCAATGCTTTCAGAGAGCTATCTATGTTTATGAATGCTAATCCCTAAAGGATTATATATATGCCAGAATACAAAATGACCAACCATCCCACCCCCAAAGCAAAACTTTATTCTTAATGAAAAGATTTTAAAAGTAAGTGAGAAAGCATTTGGGGCTGGGCACAGTGGCTCACGCCTGTAATCCCAGCACTTTGGGAGGCCAAGGCAGGCAGATCACAAGATCAAGAGATCGAGACCATTCTGGCCACCATGGTGAAACCCCGTCTCTATGAAAATATAAAAATTAGCTGGGCCTGGTGGCACGCGCCTGTAGTCCCAGCTACTCGGGAGGCTGAGGCAGGAGAATTGCTTAAACCTGGAAGGTGGAGGTTGCAGTGAGCCGAGATCATGTCACTGCACTCCAGCTTGGCACCCAGTGACAGAGCAAGACTCTGTCTCAAAAAAAAAAAAAAAAAGCAATTGGGCCAAATGGTGTGTGTGTGTATGTATATATATATATATATATATATATATATATATACCCCATATATATATATATATACCATACAATTGAATGGTTCAAGGTCTATGTTCATTTAGTGTATGTTCGCTATGTATCCATTTAAAATCATACACATATAATAAAGTCAATTTGAAATGATTCACTTTCTTATTGCATAAAAAACTATATTCAAACTTCTCACATCAGACCCACATTTCGAGTGAACTGATAGCCTGCCACTCAAATTGTCATCCCAAGATAATTCCCCAGGAGCTTATTAGAAATGCAGCATCCCAGGCCCCACTCCAGACTCACTGAATCAAAACCTGCATCATTATAAGATCACCTGATGATGTCTGTGCACATTCAAGTTTGAGAAGCACTGATTGAACACAGTGATTCAGAGCAGATTGTTTTCATTTTTATTTAAATGAACGATGCTCCTCCCAGGTAAGAACCTGCATCAAGTAACCAATCACGTGACATTAGTAAAATTCTTTTTCCTTTATTTTGCAGGTAGATATTCCTGACCATCACAGAGATGCTTACAGCAGCCACAAATTGCAATCGTGAGCTCCTGCTCAGAATGACCAGGTCTGGGTTCAATGTATTTGCCTCCTTTTCTACACGTTGTATAACGTTCCCCCTGCACACATCTCTCATTAGCATGGATTGCAAAAGCTTCAGACAACAGTGAGTCAACCCTAGCTGCACCTGGGGAACAGTGAAAAAAAATACCACTGCCCTGACCCCATTCCAAAAGGATTGAATCAGACTTTTTAATCAGGGGCCTGGATAATAACCATAGTTAAAGGAAATAAAGTAGTTCTGGGGCAACTTGACTTCAGAATCAGTTGTATTTTCATTTGGCTGTACAGTAGAATCATGTGGGGAGCACCCCAATGTCTAGGCCATACCCAAAAACAAATCTATAAGATTCTCTGGAACTGAGACTTCTGCAGTCATCATTTATTTAAAAAAAAAAAAAAAAAAAAAAAACCTTTTCAGATGATTCTAATCTGTAGCTAAAGTGAGCGACAAAGAGCTATTCATTGTGCAAAAAAATAAAATTAGGAAATACGTTTTCTAGAATATGAGAGACTTTGGAAAGACTTGAAAGTCAGATGACTCCCTGAGGTGAGGGAAACAAAACAATGTGCCTCCTAGTTAGACATATGTGATAGATCACTGTGCGTACCCAGAAAAATCTCTAGAATCAAAGTCAATCTTATAAACTCTCTCAGGGGAACCAGGGAAGTTTGGAAGTCTTTTTCATTTCTACCCTCCTTTTCTGCTGATAGTTGTTACCACAAGCATGATTGTCTTTTAATCATAAAAGGAAAAAAAAAGAAAGTAAGGTCACCTTGAGCCAGCGGGATGTTCTGGGTTTCCCTCCGCCTGCCTCTGTTGCCCGCAGCTTAATCTTCTTTGCCAGCTCCTAAGCCTTGGCTCTTCCTAGTAACACCACCATGCTTCTTATAAATCTGCCACCTCCTCCCCTCCTGCCTCTTAAAGCCCTGGCAAGTAACCTCGTGCCTCCACCCTTAATTCCCATACAGATGTTGCCAATTGTCACATCTCTAGTTGAGCCCTGCAGTGTGGCCTCCAAAGTTCGGTTTTTCTACAAATAGTCTTTTACCAGCAGATCAAAACTGATCTGTTGAAATCTGGACCATCGTGCACCAGTGATGAATATTCCTAAGCATAATGCTTTTTCTGTTTTTAATGGAGACAGACCCTGTATTCATTTTCACCTAGCTTTCTGTCTGGGTTGTTGGCAGTCTTTTTTTTTTTTTTTTTTTTCAGTTGGGAAATGATGCCAGTGGCAGAGGTTCCAACGACACACAACCTTCAGAGCCCTCAGTTGGTACACACTGTGCATTTGCTCATTCATTCGTTCATTCATTTACACACCTTCATGGAGCACATTCGCAGAGGCTGGCATTAGCTAAGTCCTTAGGCCACAAAGCTTAAAGACACAATCTCTACCCTCAAACAGCTTACCAACTAATGAGAAATTCAGACAACCAAATCAACATTTATACTAAAGGATGATTTGCTTTCTTAATGAGAGACGAAAACAGTTAAACACTGTTAACTGTGTTTGATACATGTAAGTGTTTGCTCAAGAAAGTACACAGAAAGCTGCCATACACAGAATAAAGAATGGAAAGAAATCTGTGTACATATCGTCAGTTAACTTTTGGTAATGCTGCAAACGTAATTCAGTGAAGAATGATTGTGTTATTAGGCAGACAACTCATACCTGGTGTGCAGAGAATGACCTATGATGGCACCAGCTTTTAAGACAAGAAAAAGCTTCATTGCAACTTGACTGGCAAGGAAGCGGAGGCAACACTGAAATCTGTCTCCCTGACCTGGAGGTGAGTCAAGCTCTGTGATGTTCCTAACTAGTCCCAGGTGCTGCCAATGCAGCCAGCCAGCCTGGCTGGTGATACTAACAAGAGGTTAAAACTGTTTTTCACTGGCATGCCTGGGCTATGTGACTGGCAACTTTGGCTCTGTGCTATCCAAAACAACTTAAGCAATGGTTACTCAGTTTGAGCAGGTCCTACAACTTACAATTGTCTTTTTAATGAACTCTGTTGAAACAGTTGGTTACCATATACAAAAATAAGAGACCTTGACTTATACCTCCAACTGTATACAAAACTCAACATGAATCATAGATCTAAATGTAAAATCTAAAAAAAAAAAAAAAAAAAAAAAACTCCTAAAAGGAAACTTAGGAGAAAAAAATCTTTATGACCTGGTACTAGACAATTATTTCTCATGTAAAACACCAACAGTACAAATTATAAAAGAAAAAAATGATAACTTAGACTTCATCAAAATTATAGGCTTCTGCTCTTTGAAAGAATATTAAGAGAATGAAAAGACGAGCCACTGCGAAGAGAAAATGTTTGCAAATTACAGATCTAATAATGGACTTGTATCCAAAATATATCAAGAACTCTCAAAACTCACTAAGAAAACAGCCAAATGAAAAAGTGAGGAAAAGATCTGAATAAAAGCATAACCACTGAAGAGATATGGATGGCAAATAAGCACATTAAAAATGCTAGACATTGGCCGGGCACGGTGGCTCACGCCTGTAATCCCAGCACTTTGGGAGGCCAAGGTGGGTGGATCACGAGGTCAAGAGATCAAGACCATCCTGGCCAACATGGTGAAACCCTGTCTCTACTAAAAATACAAAAATTAGCCAGGTGTGGTGGCGCGCTCCTGTAGTCCCAGCTACCCAGGAGGCTGAGGCAGGAAAATCGCTTGAACCTGGGAGGTGGAGGCTGCCGTGAGCCAAGACTGTGCCACTGTACTCCAGAGTGAGACTCCACCTCAAAAAAAAAAATGCTTGACATCATTAGTCATCAAGGAAATACAAATGACACTTTTTTTTTTTTTTTAGATAAGATCTTGCTCTCCTTCTCTGGCTGGAGTGCAATGGTACAGTCTCAGCTCACTGCAGCAACCTCCTCCCAGGCTCAAGTTATCTTCCCACCTCAGCCTCCTGAGTAGCTGAGACTTCAGGCATGCACCACCATACCCGGCTACTTTTAAGTTTTTGTAGAGACAAGGGCTCACTGTATCGCCCAGGCTGGTCTTGAACTCCTGGACTCAAGTGATCCTCCTGTCTCAGTCTTGCAGCGTACTGAGACTATAGGCAGGTGTCATTGTGCCTAGCTACCACTGACAATTTTAAGTGGTGGCAGAGACGTGAAGTGGCTGGGACTGTCACCCATTGCTAGTAGGAGGGTGAAACAGCACAAGCACTTTGGAAAACAGTTTGGCAGCTTCTTATAAAGCTAAAGATATACTTACCATAGACCCAACAATCTCACTCCTATTATCCAGGACAAATTAAAAATGTATTTCCCAATGAAACCCTGTATGCAAATGCTTATGGCAGATTGATTCATAATCTCCATAACCTCTGAAAACTAGAAACAAACCAAATATCCATCAACTTGTGAATTGATAAAGAAGCTGTGGTACATCCATACAGGGGAATAAAAAGCAATACAAAGAACAGACTATGGATACATCCAACAACACAGATGAACCTCAAAGGCATTATGGGAAGCAAGAGAAGTTCAACATGAAATAACCACATGCCGCTATGTGATTCCATTTCTATAACATCTGAAAAAATCAAAAGGACCAGCTCAGAAACCCACCAGTGCTCTCAGAGACTGAGAAGCTAGGAGAAAATGTTTGCAAATTACAGATCTAATAATGGACTTGTATCCAAAATGTATCAAGAACTCTCAAAACTCACTAAGAAAATGGACAAATGAAAAAGTGAGCAAACTATTTGAATAAACACATAACCACTGAAGAGATATGCAAATAAGCACATTAAAAATGCTTGACATCATCAGTCATCAGGAAACGGGGTGAAGGGGGAAGGGGCCTAAGTGCACCTGGGCATGAGAAAATTTTCAGAGGTGATAGAAAATTACTTCATCATGAAGGTGATGGTGATCATATAATTATATACATTTATCAAAACTCTTAGAACTGCAAAAGATAAATTTTACTGTATGTAAATGATGCCTTGATAGATAAGACAGAAAATACTTACAAAAGCAAGACAGGCTTCTTGAAATAAATAAATAAATAAATAAAAATATGTGGCAAAATGTAAAACATTCACTATTAACAGTTTATGTGCGTTTAGTTTGTTTTTGTGATGTTTACATCACTATATGTTTGTCAAACAAATAGGACTATCCACTTAAAAAGAGTGAATTTTACTGTATGTAAATTATACCTCAATAAACTTGTCTATAAAAAAATAAAAGAGTGTTATACTGAGAACTAAAGAAACCAGAAACCACCTCAGGAGATTTAGCAACTGGATAGAAGGCTTGCATTTCATTAAAAGCTGGGTAACTGTTTGTGGCTGGAAACATACGATTTAAATCCCAGCTACAAAGCCATGGAAAATTCACAGGTTTTTCCTTCTTTTTTTTTTTTTTTAAACTTTGAAATGTTTCACATCGCTTTTTAAGAAACACACTTTTGGCCTAATTATGTCATCCTTAGGCTGACATTCACATTCCCTGAGCAGAGCTGACTAGGAAGGTGGTGAACAGAAAATAAAGTAAGCCGATATTTTACCAGGATTTTTAAAAAGAAAAAACAATGCTGTCTGATGGTGTCAGAAAGGCTTCCAGGAGGTGGTGATGCTTCAGCTGGGTTTTGAAAGATAAGCAAACGTTTATCTTTTAGGAATTGTTTTTTTTTGGTGGAGGTTGTTGGTATATTACTTGAAATTTACCCAAAAAGCTGTATGTTGAACACTTACTCTGTTAGTCATTATACTCAGGCAGGGTCTCAGCCTTGGCATTACTGATTCGGGGCTGGAGAATTCTCTGATGTCTGGGACCTCTCGTGTTCTGCGGGGGTAGCAGCATCCCTGTTATTACCTACTGGAAGCCAGTAGCACCACCACCCCCCAACAAGTTGTGGCAACTAGAAAGGTCTGCAGACATTACCAAATGTTCCCTGAGGGAGAGGAATCAACATCACTACCCCCAAGTCACTGGTCTGGGGTCTTGGGGACAGAAAGATGAATGAGACTTTTTTCTCATTGTTGATGCTCTCATTGAAGTTAAAAAGAAAAAAAAAGTAAATAGAACTTATTCTAAGCTGATTTCACATTACTGGTTATTATTCATGTGTGTTTGTTGAGGGATGGGTGGGTGGATATGCACATTTTAAATAATGAAGACCAGTATGGCATGGTGGCTAGGCATGTAGGTCCAGAGACAGGCTTCCGGGGTTTACTCTGAGCTCTAATCATTTAGTACATGTGTGATTTGAGGCATGTCACCTAACCTATCTATGCTCCTGTTTCCCTGTTTGTAGAATATGGGGCAGAAAAGAGAATCTATATCAGAGATTGTTGAAATTATTAAACAACCAAAGATTGAAAAGCACAGCATCTGACACATGGTAAAAACTCCATAAACTTCAGTCGTTGCTCTTGATTTCTCCCATTTTAAGGCTAAAAGCTCCTTGAAAGTCTGTAATAAGTTGTACACAAGGTGCCTTGATTATGGAGGATGCTTCATAAATATTTGAGGAAAAAGAGAGAGAATGCATAAGTAAAAGCATTAGCTGGTAATAAGTTTTCCAACCTCCAAAATAGCCATAAAGTGCCCACTAAGCAGAGCCGTGATGAGAATGACTTGTGAAAATCTTTGTAAAGGTACTCAGCATGGTATCTGATGCTAATAAATGCACAATACATTTTAGTTGTTAGTGTTATTTCACCGTCTGTTATCAAGAGATTATCAGTCCAAGAGTTCTTTTATTTATTTTTTTATTTTTATTTTTATTTTTTTTGAGACGGAGTCTCGCACTGTCACCCAGGCTGGAATGCAGTAGCATGATCTCTGCTCACTACAACCTTCACCTCCTGGGTTCAAGCAATTCTCCTGCCTCAGCCTCCTGAATAGCTGGGACTAAAGGTGCCCACCACCATGCCTGGCTAACTTTTTGTATTTTTAGTAGAGATGGAGTTTCACTATGTTGGCCAGGATGGTCTTGAACTCCTGACCTCATGATCCGCCTGCCTTGGCTTCCCAAAGTGCTGGGATTACAGACATGCGCCACCGCGCCCGGCCCAGTCCGAGAGTTCTTAACAGGTTAAGGTTTCTCTGGAAAAGGTTTGCAGATTCTGAGATTTTTTTTTTTCACAGATCTTCTCTCTCAAAAGTGCCAAAAAGATTCCCATGTGATTGCCAAGGTCTGCCAGGGAGCTGTGTACCTGTGGCATCATTAATTTAGGAGGGAGGTGGTATTAATTAAGAGGTGGGATTGATGGCAATTGATTTGGCATTAACTGAAAACACCCACCCACTCAGACCATCTGTCTGTTTATGTTCTGGGTTCATTGAACACCATGGAGGTGAAAGATAAGAAAAATGAAAAAAAAAAAATCTGGCTACAAACTTTGGTGTCTATATGGAGAGCTGTCGCTCAACTTTGACATGTCTAGAGGTCCTGAGTTTCCTTGTCTGAGGGTGGGGATGGAGGCAGGAGCACAGGTGGGAGCACAGGTAGAAGTATCAGTGAGGACAGCTGCCATCTTTGCATGCTGTGGCCACAAATTTCCAGCTGAAGTTCTTCATTGGAGTGGCTCATTCAGTAACACTGGTTTTTAGGTTCCTGTTGCCCAGGTTCAACTCTTAGCTCCACTCTTACTAGTTGTGTAACCTTGATGAGTAACACGTTCATCAAGATTCCCTTTTCTGTGAAATGGGAATAACACTACTACCTTCCACACTTCATTGCTGTGGCTCAGTTACTTGAAAGCCAGTCCCACACTTCATGCCATTTCATCACTGTGTACTCCAATATACACCTTTAAGCAAAACTGATATTTTCATATATAATCATATTACCATTGTCACACTAAATATTAATAATAATTCCACGGTATTATCTAATATCCAGTTCATATTTAAATGTTTTCACCTATCTTGAAGATATCTTTTTGCAGTCAGCAGATTTATTACTGGAAATATCCAATTTGACAGAATAATTAAGTTGCAGCCTTATGTTCTTCTCCAGAAGTAAAAAGAAAATGCAGAGAAAAATACCTTATTCTCTGAAATCCAAAAATATAGATGCCCTGCCTTAGAACACCTGGTTTCACCTCGCAGATGTGCTGGCCCCTGGTCATCTTCGCAGTATCCCTTTTTAAAAATTTTTTATTTTAAGGCTGGGTGCGGTGGCTCACGCCTGTAATCCCAGCACTTTGGGAGGCTGCAGGGGGCGGATCACGAGGTCAGGAGATCAAGACCATCCTGGCCAACATGGTGACACCCCATCTCTACTAAAAATACAAAAAATTAGCTGGGCGTGTTGCTGCACACCTGTAATCCTAGCTACTCGTGAGGCTAAGGCAGGAGAATCGCTTGAACCCAGGAGGTGGAGATTGCAGTGAGCCGAGATTGCGCCACTGTACTCCCGCCTGGCAACAGATCAAGACTCTGTCTCAAAAAAAAAAAAAAATATTTTAAGTTCCAGGATACATGTGCAGGATGTGTAGGTTGTTACATAGGTAAACGTGGGCCATGGTGGTTTGCTGCACCTAGAACCCATGACTTAGGAATTAGGCCCCACATGCATTAGCTATTTATACTGCTTCGTTCCCTCCCCCTGCCCATGCCCCCGACAGACCCCAGTGTGTATTGTTCCCCTCCCTGTGTTCATGTGTTCTCATTGTTTGGCTCCCACTTATAAGGAAGAACATGCAGTGTTTGGTTTTCTGTTCCTGCATTAGTTTGCTGAGGATAATGGCTTCCAGCACCATCCAAGTCCCTGCAAAGGACATGATCTTATTCTTTTTTATGACTGCATAGTATTCCACAATGTGTATGTACCACATTTTCTTTATCCAGTCTATCATTGATAGACATTTGGGTTGATTCCAGGTCTTTGCTATTGTGAATAGTGGTGTAATGAACATACGTGTGCATGTATCTTTATAATAGAATGATTTATGATCTTTTGGGTACATACACAGTAACAAGATTGCTAGGCCAAATGGTACTTCTGGTTCTAGGTCTTCGAGGAATTGCCACACAAAACTCAAGATGTTCACTTTCCAGCACCACGTCTAGGTCCCATGCAGGCCCTGGAGAGCTATAAACAAGAGTTTACCTCTGTATACCTAGTATCTAGCATAACACCTGCCACACTCATGTTAGCTAGTTAGTAAGTTAGTTTATTTAACAAATAAACTAATTAAGCACCTATGTGGTCTAGGACTGCTAGTGTTACAACAGAGGACCAAACAATTAAGATCCTTGATTCCACGGAACTTAGGTTTTAGTGGAATGAGAGAGACAATAAATTAACAAACAAACAGATGGATGCCAGATGGTGACAAAAGCTGTGAAGAATAAAGCAGGGCAAGGTGTGGAAAGTGACAGAACAAGGGTGGGGGGATATTAGGGAGGGAGGTCAGGGAAGGCCATGCTGAAGTGACATTTGAGCAGAACTTGGATGAAGCTCGGGAGTGAGCCATGTGGATCTTAGAGATAAAAACATTCTAAGCAAAGTAAATATGTTGTGCTGAAATCCTGTGGCAGAAGCAAGCGTGTCCTGTTCAAGGAAGAGTGAGGAGAATTTGTGGCCAGAACAGAGGGCACACAAGGAAAGAGCTAGGAAATGAAACCAGAAAGGTAGGCAGGGCCAGACCATCTAAAGTATGGGTTAACAAACTTTCCCTGTAAAGGGTTAGATAGGAAATATTTTAGGCTTCATGGGCCCCACAGTCTCAGTTGCAACTACTCAGCACCACCAAAGTAAAGGAAAAGCCAGCCACAAATCATATGTAAAAAAATGGGTATAGCTGGGTTACAGTAAAGCTTTATTTTAAAAATCAGTGGCAGGCCATATTGGGCCCTTCATCCATTGTTTTCTGCCCTGTAATGCACAGCCTTACAATCCCTGGTAATTGGTTTGGATTTCATTAGAAGTGCAGTTAGAAGCCATTGAAAGAACAGGAGACCATCATGGCTGTTCTTAACACACTGTAGACAAACAAGAACGAGAGGCAATTAGAGGACTATGCTGTTCCACGCAAGAGACAATGGTGCTTTAACTGGGTGGCAGTGGACAACGGACTGAGCAGTGCTCACACTCGAGGAATATTTTGAAGGTCAGACATAGCATTTGTAAATGATTAAATGTGGAGTGTTGAAGAAAGAATGATTGACACATTAATGAAGACATGATAACTTATCAGCTTCTGAGAAGCAATGGAATAACTGCAGGAGTTCAGCAAAGGAGCCGAAGAAGACAGAATTTGATGGAAATATTGAAGGATTAGAAAAATCCTAGGGAGTTAATATGGCAAAGCAGTTGAACACAATGTATGAATCAGACCAGCTATTCTTCAGTCCTGGATTTACCACTGCTGTGTACCTTGGGCAGGTAACTTAACCACCCTAAGCCTCTGTTTCTTTTCCTGAAAAATGGGGATAATAATCAGATCTTCTTTAAAGGGTCTTTGAGTATTAAATAATTTCAAAAGCACTCTATGCAGTGTCTGTGCAAAATAGCACAGTTGCATATTGGTCTGTTGGCACAATCGATGTTTGCTATCATGATAGAAGGAGAAAGTGTATCAAAGAATGAACACAAGTGAAAAATTTAACATATGGGTGAGAAAGAGTAAAATGGGTTAAATTAAAGCAGTGCTTCTCAAACTTGTGAAAATGCAGATTCTGGTTCAATAGGTCTAAAGTTGGGTCTGAAAATCTGAGTTTCTAACAAGTTCCCAGGTGAAGCTATTGCTGATTTAAACACCACATTGTGACGCTTAATTTAGCATGTCAACTTGACTGAGCCATAGGATACCCAGATACTGGTTAAACATTATTTCTGGCTGTATCTGTGAGGGTGTTTCCAGAAGAGATGAGCATTTGGATTGGTGGACTAAGTAAGACAGATGGCCCTCCCTAACATGGGTGAGCATGATCCAATCCATTCAGGGTCTGAATAGAACAAAAGGTGGAGGAAGCTTGAATTTGCTCTCTGCCTGCCTGCTTGAGCTGGAGCTTTGATCTTCTTCTGCCTTCAGCACTCTTGGTTCTCAGGCCTTCAGACCCAGACTAGAGTCTATACCGTCAGTTTGCTGGCTCTCAGGCTTTCAAACTATACCACTGACTTGCAGACAGCAGACCCTGAATGGATCTACCATTGTATCCAGTAATCCCACTACTGAGTACCTACCCAAAGAAAAGCAAGTCATTATATGAAAAAGACATAAGCACATTCACATTTATAGCAGTACAATTTGCAATTGCAAAAATATGGAACCAACCTAAATGCCCATCGACCAATGCATGGATAAAGAATATGTGGCATATATACACCATGGAATACTACTCAGCCATAAAAAGGAATGCAACTTGGATGGTGCTGAAGGCCCTTATTCTAAGTAAAGTAACTCAGCAATGGAAAATCACACATTGTATGTTCTCATAAGTGGGAACCAAGCTATGAGGACACAAAGACGTAAGAATGATATAGTGGACTTCGGGGACCTGCTGGGAGGAAGGCTGGGAGGGTGGTGAGGGATAAAAGCCAAAATATTGGGTACACAGTGTATATTGCTCAGGTGACAGGTGCACTAAAATCTTAGAAATCACCCCTAAAACTTATCCATGTAACCAAAAATCACTTGTACCCCCAAAACTATTGAAATTTTTTGAAAAACTCACTCTTGGATTTAAAACTTTTGATATGCCTGTGATAGTACTAAAAGAAGATGTCAACTAGGCAATTAGGTATGACTTTGAAACTCAGAAGAGAGATACACCTGGGAGATATAAATTGGGTGTATCATCATCTATGTGGTATTAAAGCTCCTAGGCAAAGTGTGTAAGAAAGAAATAAGAAAAGAAGCAGCAAGACATAGCTCTAAATAACTTCAGTTTCTTCTTACATTCCTGATCTTTGTTTTTCTCAAATGTGAATTCTCAAGAAGTTGCAAAACAATCAGAGAGTTCCCGTGTATGTGCTCTTCACTCAGCGTTCCCCAGTGATGGCTTATTACATCAACGGAGTACAGTGTCAAACCAGAAAACTGACATTGGTATTATACTATTAACTCAAACATTGGCTTTATTCAGATGTCACTAGTTTTTACATGATGTTGTGTGTGTGTGTGCGTGTGTGTGTGTGTGTGTCTATGTCATCACATGTGTAGATTCACAAAGCTCCTACTTTCTAAGATCTAGCAGTATTTCAAGGAAAATTGAAATTTATTTCTGATTATTTAACAAAACTCAAAGGTTATTTGCAAAAGCTATTTGAAATATAAACAGTTTTATAAATCTGTCTTACAACTACATTAGAAAGAAAATATAATTGCCAGCTTCAAAATGAATTGACATCTGAGTTTTTAGTTGTGAAAAACAAACCGGATACCTAAATTACATTTGTTTCAAAAACTTTATTGTTTTGCTCTTGAAGTAAACCAAGTCTCTTTCATGTAAGCAAGGAGAATTTCTTGCAGTTTACTATGACGCACCATATGTATACTACCTAGAAAGTATCTTCAGATTCCCTTTCTCCAAGCTTCAAAAACACCAAACCACCTCTGGTCACCCATGAAATTTCTACACGTGGAAGTTCTCATAAAAGTCAAAATGAAAAGGGAAATTTCAAGAGGTCCAGGCAAGAGCCACCACCTGCATTTGTGACTTTTACAATCCAAACAAGCTGATTTCAAGGCCCACTGTGGTTACTCAAGCAGTGATTAATAAAGCAGTGATTACATTCAGTAAAATATATAGCAGATAACAAACGAGATAATGAAGAAGATTTAAAAGCAAGAAAAGGAGGCATAGGATGAAGAACTAAGCCAGCATGCTCATTATCAGTTCCAAAAAGAGGCAGAAAACCCCACTGTTGTAATTACAAATAACTTTTCATTTTCTCAGACTGAATACATTTTCCTAGATACTGCACTTTTAGATATCCAATTAGACAAATGACTCTATGAAGCATCTTAAAACCCTTCCAAAGTTTGGAGTGCTTAAGAAAACTCAGTATAAATATCCAAAAAGATGAGGGTACATCTGCACCTGTAAGTCCTGGTTCATCTTATTTCTTAACAGTTCTACGTTTCTTGTTTATTTTACAAATGGGCTCAGCCAAACAGCACACATACAGATTCTTTGCATGGGTGCAGATCTGAATCTGAAGGAATTCTGTTCCTCGAAGAGAACTATTTCAGGAACATGAAAACTTAGTGATAATAAATTAAATCTCAGAAATAGACTTTTATGTTCAGACCTCATTTTATCTCTTTCTATATATGTCTTTTTCTCTCTCCTTTCCAATTTCCTCTCTCATCAACTCACTTTTGACCTCCAAAGATGCAATCAATTACTGCTTTTTGTCTTAAATCAATATGTCTCCCCCCAAAAATACGGAAAATTGGTTTTTCTCATGGACTCTAAACCATTTACATTAAGCTGTGTAATACAAAGCATTCACATCCTGTTTAAAAGTCTTATTTAAAATCTTTTCTGGTGTAGTTGAGTCTTGAATAACTAGAAAATGTAATAAAATATGATTGCATTTCGTGAACTTGAGCCAATGATTTCTTGGTGCACAAGTAAAAAAACATTATATATATTTTTTACCCTCATGCTAATCTATCCTTCTTGAGAAATATTATTCATGGTATCAGAGACGTCATGGGGGGTCAGAGGAGGTTCAGACGCTTTATTTCAAGACCATCACTGTGATTGCTATTGCATTCCTGGCCTTTCTGTTCGTTTCTGGGATTGTTTTTAATGCACCTGATGGACATTGACAATACGGAAGCCATAAATGCTGAACTATGACCCTCCCTTTCTCCTCTGTCCACCTCTAGAGGTCTCATCATACCGCCATTTCTAAGCGTGCTCTTTCTCCTGCTTCTTCCTCTTCCTCTCCTTGTAGTTAAATTCACATTTTAGCTGAAGGACTTATAATTTCCTAAGCCCTTTTTGGCATTTTATGCTCGGTTAAGGGCTTTTCTTCCACTCTAATGCATCTCATTAGGAGGATAAAATAAAGCAATCCTTTATGAATAATTAGTGACTTAGGAACAAGCATTGAAGTTACTGAGAAATTCACTGTAAGGTAGTGAAATAAGAAAAATACAGGAAAGCACATACTTTGATGCACTTTAAAGAAATCGTCATAGACTAATAATATGGTATCTCAAAGGAACAGATCAGACTGACAGGAAAATTACTTTTCAGGAAACAAAGTAGTTATGACATTTATAGCAACCTTTATAAAGGTTTGTAGCACAAGAAGAGGAAGAAATTTGATTCCCTCATTTCCATGTGCCTCATAAGTAACCTCAGTGGAAAGGAAAGCACATACACCTTCAAAAAGAGGAACACATTTTCTTTCATTCCCAAGCATAAAGGTAAATGAATAACTTTCTAGCCACTGTTACTCTTTTTTTTACTAGAAAAGCAAGACTTCGAATAAAATTAAAACCATACTCAGTTGTAAAAGTGAAAAATGGTTGAGTTGCCTTGTATCAGTCCATTTCTACAGCATTTTTCATCCCTGTAAATCCATTTTCTATAAAAGTAAATATAATATTTAGTCACATGGCCTTTGTTAATTCATTGAGATATTTCCCAGTTGCTTCTTTTCCATGCATCTTCAAGATGTTTTACATGTACAAAGCATAAGGAGGACCTTGTAAAAGTAAGAGTCGTTTCTATTTCTTCTTTTTTTTGAGATAGAGTTTCACTCTTGTTGCCCAGGCTGGAGTACAATGACTCGATCTCAGCTCACCATAACCTCCACCTCCTAGGTTCAAGTGATTTTCCTGCCTTAGCCACTCGAGTAGCTGAGATTACAGGCATGTGCCACCATGTCCAGCTAATTTTGTATTTTTAATTGAGACAGGGTTTCTCCATGTTGGTCAGGCTGGTCACAAATTCCTGACCTCAGGTGATCCGCCCGCCTCAGCCTCCCAAAGTGCTGGAATTACAGGCATGAGTCCCCGCACCCGGCCAAGAGCCATTTCTTTAGTAGGTAGATCTTCGGTTCTGTTTCTTTTTTCTACTCTCAAAGTATATCCAGAAGTTACCAAATGTTAAAAAGTCTTTTCAAATTAAATCAGTAATTAAATTGGTGGGATTTTGTTTCTCCCTCAAATAAAATCAATGTTGTTAGCTAACAAGAAAAAAAATCAAATTTTGAAAAATAAATGCTTATACAGACCACACTGAGATCTTGTAAAAGTATTTGCTTTATAGTCTTATCAGTTCTATGTTTGCCTGGAGATTAAACTGTCCCATAACACAGTCCTCTGAGTGTAGAGGTGTAGTGGGCAGACTCTTAAGGTGGTCCTCAGTGTTCTGCCTGCTGGTCTACTGGCATTCCTTCCTTTGGGTAACCCCCTCTGCTTGACTGTGGGCTGGACTTATCAGTTTGTTTCTAGGAAGAGAACATGGCAGAAGTGATGGGATGTCATTTTCAAAATGAGGT
The DNA here is from genome assembly GCA_963574635.1 of Cheracebus regulus. Taxonomy (NCBI): domain Eukaryota; kingdom Metazoa; phylum Chordata; class Mammalia; order Primates; family Pitheciidae; genus Cheracebus; species Cheracebus regulus. The sequence goes on along the minus strand of CAUYQU010082495.1, from coordinate 22,119 downwards.
TACAGAAAATCTGTGCTTTGCTATTGGGTGTTCTTTTTCACTCTCTCTTGCATTGCTTGCTCTGGGGGAAGCCACATGCCGTGTTGTGAAACAGACCAGTGGAGAGCCCCACGTGAGTAAGCTTGGACACAGAGCTTCTGAGATCTGACAATGGCCACATATGTGAGCTGTGAAGCAGACCCTCTTGCAGCTGAGCCTTGAGATGACTCTGCCCCTGGCTTACACCTTGAGTACAGTCTCGTGTGAGACTCTGAGCCAGAGCTATCCAGTTGAGCTGCTCCCAGATTCTTCACCTATGGAAATTGCAAGACAATAAATGTGTGTTGTTTCTTAGCTGTTAAGTTTTGGGGTGGTTTGTTACACAGCTATAGATAACTAATACAGGATGTAACTGAATCCCTTTTGTGACATCCAAGATATGGCAACCATATAAAGGATTCAACTATGAATTGTGTTGTTGAAAGCTTAAGTGTGGTTATTTATTGAATTGGTTTCCAAAGTGATGCAGTTTTGCTAGGTACTCATTTCCTTCTGATGCCAAGAATTGATCTCATTTTTCACTTGTTTCGAATGAAAGATAAATATAGGAGGAGAGAGAGCTGTAAAGCACTTTAAAGGGTTACACAAAAAAGCTAAGAGATAATAATAAAGCCTACATTTCTTCAATAGGAACAGTCCCAGAAAAGTGGTCCATTCTTATTTTGCAGTTATATATTTTTAAAAGAGCGCTTGCTGGGATACTTTAGTATACATGTCATGTTATCCATCATTCTCAGCAAACTGACACAAGACCAGAAAATCAAACACCGCATGTTGTCACTCATAGGCGGGTGTTGAACAACGAGAACACATGGACGCAGGGAGGGGAGCATCGCACACTGGGGTCTCTGGGGAGGAACTAGGGGAGGGACAGTGGGGGATGGGGAGTTGGGCAGGGATAACATGGGGGGAAATGCCAGATATGGGTGATGGGGAGGAAGGCAGCAAACCACACTGCCATGTGTGTACCTAGGCAACAATCTTGCATGTTCTTCACATGTACCCCAAAACCTAAAATGCAATAAAATATATATATATACACATATATATATATGTGTATATATATATATATAAAGAAAGCAGACTATGAAAAATAATGATCAAAAGAGTGCACGAGACAAAAGCAGAGTCAAAATGATGCAAGGCTCATATATTTAATCTCTATAATGAACTGGTCATCAAACATGTAGCTATTTCAAGGCTTCCATATTTTGTAGTGAGTCCCTGACATCAGTTCCCACTTTCTTGGATAGTAGCCCATTCTGCTCTACTTCATGGGTCAGGATATGGCTCCACTTACACCTACAAGAGAAGAGCACATGACCTGGGCTTAAACCACCATATCTCCCTGATACGAATCAGAAATGGGCATGTGACCTAAGCCAGTCCAATCAGAATGAATCTTTAATTTTTTAAGCTCTAGAAGGCTTTCATTCTTTCATGTGGCCCAAACTTGGAAAGAGATAAAGATGGAGCTACTGAAATCATCTCTCCATGATGAAAGAAGGGCGTGGATTGGAGATGCAGGGCGCTACAGCATGTAGTCTTAGGATAAAGCTAGTACAGCAGATGGCAGGAGGAATAAATCCCAATGACATTGTATGAGCCTGAATCCAGCCTGCCTGAAGCCAATCCTGTCTCTGAATGTTCAGTTATGCATGACAATATATTTGCTTCTTAGCCTAAGCAAGATAGAGGAGAAACTTTGGGCTGGCTGTTTGTTTGCTTTAGATCATATTCAATAGAAAATATCCTGATGTCTTTAGATCTGAGCATTTTTAAATGCTGTCATTCTCACTTTACAGATATCCTAAAGAGTTTGAGTGCTTTGGGTCAGCTTTCATCAAAACCTCATAAAATATTTGTTATATGCAGGACCTGCCATTGCCAGCTAATGCAACAATGAAAGTATATCTTTAATAATAATAATAGCAACCACATATTGAGCAATTAATCTGTATTGAGTACTGTGCTAAGATATTATATATGTTGTCCCATCATTCTTCATTGTCCTAAAAGCAAGAAAGTAAAATGGTTAAAATACAGACTCTATAGCTCAAATGCCTCAGGTGTGAACCTTTTCTCTTTTTCACCAGTGTAATCTCTTAAAACATCTATATGCCTCAGTTTCCCTGCCTATAAAATGAAGGGTGATGCTACTGTCCTCATCATATGAGAATTAAATGAGTTCGTATTAATAGAGTGCTTGATGTAGAGTTTAGCACACAGAGAGCATTGCATGTGTGAGTATTTCTTATTTCTTACAATAGAACAATGATACAGGAATTGTCATATTCATTTTCCCAGTAAGAAAATTAGTCTTATTTGGAAGCCCTGTTGTGCCCCCTTAAGATGGCCAGTTTAAAATTCAGTTCTAGTCCTAAAGTAAAATGCAGTGAGACTAAGGACTCTGCCACTCTCATCTTTATGTCCTGGACATGACCTAGCACGTTGTCCTTCCAGTGATCACTAACAGGATGCGGACAAAGTAATTGAAAAAATATCTATGAAGAATATAAAGGCAGCCAATGGAACAAAGAATACTGGTCTTAGAGTCAAGAGCCCTGGACATTGTGGTAGCTATCTATTGCTGTGTAACAAATTTCCCCAAACTGTGGACATAGAGTAACTTACAGTTTCTGTGGGTCAGAAATCTGTGTATCACTTAGCTGGGGGGCCTCTGGCTTAGGATATCTCACAAAGCTGCAATCAAGGTGTCAGCCAGGGCTGTGGTCTCATCTGAAAGTTCCAATTCTGGGCTTACTCATGTAGTTATTGTTGGAATTCAGTACCTCCAGGGTAAGGGGCTGAGGGCCTCAGTTTCTTCATGACAATGGCAGATGGCCTCCCTCAGTTCCTTATCCCATGGGCCTCTCCAGCTGGCTTTATTAGGGCAAGCATGTGAGAAACACAAGAAAGAGAGAGAGCATCAGTGAAAGAGAGGGCAAGCAAGATGGCAGCCACAGTCTTTTGTGACCTACACAGAAGTGACATCCATCACTTTTGCTGTGTTCCATTCATCAGAAGCATGCCAATAGGTCCAGCCCACATTCAAAGGAAGAAGATTACACAGAACATGAATACCAAGAGGCAGAAGTAAGTGGGAGTCAATTTAGAAGGCTACCTATCAAAGACATGGAATTGAAGTTGACTCTGCTTTGCTCTCTGGCTCTGGCAGAGTTAGACATTCTGGGCCTCAATTCTCCCATCTAAAATCTATACTAAAATTCTCCAAGAGTCCTTTCAGCTCAGCCATGATTCCAGGAACCCCTGAAAATGAACACGAAGCACATTTTAAAGAAGCACTGGATTTCAAAATGGCTCTACCAGCTCACTTGCAAAAATGAAAACCATATAATTACAATTTCCCCTTTTGTTAACATCACGTCTTGTAGCCACCTGTGTCAAGGAAAGCCACAGTGAGGAAAATGCTACAATGTGCCGTTGGCTCCACTTCCTGAGCCAAGGGAAGATTTTAGAAGAAACGTTCTGTGTGGTTATAAGCTGGTTTACAGCATTTAAGGAAAAGGGAATATGAGTTTCCAAAATTTAATTGAAATGGGAAGTTTTATTAGTTTACCCTGATGTGTCAATAAAACACAGTGCACAGCTGATGGGTTTCGTGTGATCCCAGCAGTAGCTCCATCTTGAGGTTAATAATCTTTTTGGTTTATGGACTTACTGGCAAACTCTCTAGTGATACTGAAGATTTTTTTGGATATTTTCTCAACCATTGTTTTCTTTTTAAAATCTATTACTGTTTTTTTCATCGTTTGAAGCAACTTCCTATTTCTTTCCTTTTGTGCAATATTCTACAATCTTTTTTAACCCATCATAGCAACTGAGAAAGACATAAATGAAAAAAAAACACATTTAAACCATTCATTGATGTTGAAAAAACAATTCCTGCAATAGATTTATTTACTTTTTGTGTAGGTTAAGGAAAGGGATTCTTCCTTTAGGTTGAAGATAGAGAACACCTTGTTAAATAGTGTTTGATTAAAATCCCAAATCTTCCAAATCTTCCTTTTTACTATTTATTAAAGGGCTTTGGTCAGATCTTCCTTTTTCCTATTTACTATTTATTAAAGGGCTTTGGTCAGTCCTCACTGATTTCCTCTGAGGCTCAGATTTACCTGTGGGTTGGTAGTCTGCGAATTCTGTGAACTGGGTTATGAACTGACCATCTTTGAGCTGGGGTTTGTCGATGTTTATCATTTGTTCCTCATTGTTGTATTCTTCTTAATGTCTTTTAAATCTTTGAATGATTCAGCAACATTTAGAAATTGGGAGATTTCACACAAAACGAACTCAGATTACTGGCTTTTCTTGGACAGTCAGAAAGCTTGGCCAGACCTGCCCACATTCCACCATGGTGACAGCTGGCTGAAGCCACGGGGCTGTTTCTTCCTCTTGCACCACATACTGGCCTGTCATCGGGTCTCCCCCACTGCCAAGTACTCGAAAAACCATGACATCAACATAAAATGAAAGACAATCTTGAAATCGCTCTTCCATAAAAGCCACAGTGACTTCATTGTTGAGACAATCAGGATAGGTATAAAACTCTGGTCACCTAGAGAGCTCTGCTCCCTCTAAGCAGGACAGCTGTGACCAGCCCAGCCTGCTTCATTCACTGATGTGAGCCCCACAGTCATCCCAGAGACATCTGAGCGAGATCCAGCCATAGCACTTCTGGTCAGAACACACCTATAGTCAGAGTAAGATTATCTCATTCATCTTGATGAGGACCCAGGGCATTCAATAAATGTGTGTTGGCTGCATCCGTTTTCTTTGAGTTGATGATGGCTTTCCTATTGCTTTTACTTTCATCTGTTCTTCTATGACTGGGTCCTGAGAGCATTTCCACCCACCATTCTTGACAGATATTGTCTTTGTGCTGTCCTGGTTTCGTGTTAATAGCAGCTATAATGCCAAAATTAATCCATATGTTACACTTACCCATTGTCTTGTGCAGCACACAGCCATGGTTAAGTGTACAACATGAAGATGTGTAAGTACCCTGTTGTGTCCTAAATAACATTCAGAATGTATTCGCTGTACTACTTCAGTCCCCTGATCCTATGAGTTTGTTTGCTTTTAAAGACCTCCATAAAAGATTGCAAATACCAGTTACTAGCTAAGAGCCATTCAAATCCCATGGACAAATACTATGTAAGTTGTCTGAGGGACTTTTTTCCCCCTTCAATCCTCTTTCAAAGGCCTTCTAGCAGGGTTCAGACTCTAGACAAATAGGTAATTTAAAACCTTGAAGGAAACACGTATTCTTTGCCATTGTTGCTGCCATCAGTCTCTATATACATTTAGATTGGCTCCAAGTGACTACTTTTTAAACTGAGACTAGAATTGTGTATTTTGAAAGCCTGAAAGCATGCTTCATTATTTACATCAGGCCTATTTAAATTCTAGCATTTCATAACATTTCATCAATTACTTCTCCTCAACCTTATTCCAAATCAGATAAAATCACACAAAATAGTATTTCTATGAATTGCAGTCTCTTACTTTTTCTGGATCATTTTATGATTTTTCATTAAGTTAAAAACTCTTCACAATCACTTGAACTCAAATGACATTTCATACTGTTGGCTAAATCTTTTACGTATGGCTGTTTTAGAAAAAGAACAAGAGAACTAAAATCTCTTCTCATCAACAAAGAATTTGTCTTCAGTTGTATTTTTCACCATAGTGAAACTCACCATCCTCACCTAACACATGACAATCTTGTCTGCATTGAGTCAGGGCCTCCTTCCCTATTAGGCACAGTGGGCAGAATGCCTATGGCCCATGGCACCTTAAGGGCCTATGAAAATGTTTACTTTCTTTTAAAATTAGAAAGCGGAGTGAATATAATCCAGCTTGGGTCACATTTGTCTGTTCCAAGGCAGTCATAAAATATGCTTTTGAATATCTGGCTACTGAAAGGAGGGGCTCAGGAAGGCAAAAATACTCAACACCCATGAAAATTATAGTGTGGTGCTGCATTTAGAGTAACTATGTACATCACTTAGAATCAATTTGAACAACAGAATTCACAATCAAAACTACACAAATGCAATGTCACTTAGCCATATGGGCTTGAGCAACCTCATTAAGCCTCTATTTTTATTTTCATGGGACTGATCATAATAGACAATATTTATTGAGTCATTACTATGTCTTAGGCCTTGTAGGGGAATGTTCAGCATCTTATCTCATGCAATTCTTTGGCAAAACAATGACAGATGTGTCTTGTGCAGCACTATAAGAAAGGACTAACAGTAATTGTCAGGATACCATGAGATTGTGCAGAGCTGCGCTTACCAGCAATGTAGCCTTGGGCAAGGTATTTTCCTGCTCACAGCCTTAGTTTCTTAATCTAAAAAAGGGGGATAATAAAAAAATCAAGGTCATAAGCTCTGGGGAGGGTGACTTAGTTAAGGTCATATCAAATTCTCTACATAGTGCTGGTGATTTTGTCAATGTTCCATATACATGGTAGTTATTCTTAGCCTTCCCTAAGAGATGACCTTTCCCTACCCTCCACTGTCTCTAAACTTCCTAGAAGTGGAATAATACAGAATGTACGATTTTGTGTCTAGCTTCTTTTACTCAACAACATGTCTGTGAGATTCATGCATTCTTTTGCAGTCATGATGAGGTGTTCTTTTTTACTGCTCTGTTGAATTCCATTGTATAACTAGACCACAGTTTATGTGTCCATTCTCCCGTTAAGAATCATTCTTCCAGGTTTGGGCTATTAAGAATGAAACTACCAAAGTAGTCCCCACTCATCTGCCATTTCACTTTGTGAGATTTCAGTTACCCATCGTAGAGCACAATAAAAAATCATTTTAGACAAAGATCACATTCACATAAATTTTATTGCAGCATGTTTTTATAATTGTTCTATTTTATTAATGTCTTTCTGTGCTAATTTATAAATTAAGCTTAATCATAGGTATGGAGATATACATATAGGAAAAAATGGTGTGTATATAGGGTTCTGTACTATCAATGGTTTCAAGCATGATCTTGGCACATTATCCCCCTTGAGTAAACTAGGACTACTTTATAAGCATTCTTTAACGTGTATTTTGATGGACGCAAGTTTTCATGTCTACTGGGTACATATCTAGGAGAAGTATATTAATCCATTCTCATACTGCTATAAAGAACTACCTGAGACTGGGTCAATTATGAAGAAAAGAGGTTTAATTGACTCAGTTCTGCAGGCTTAACAGGAAGTATGACTGGGTGGCCTCAGGAAATTTACAATTATGGCACAAGGCAAAGAGAGAGTAAGCACATCTTACCATGGCGGACTATAAGAGAGAGACAGTGAAGGGGAAAGTGCAACATACTTTTAAACCATCAGATCTCATGAGAACTCACTCAGTATCACAAGAACAGCAAGAGGGAAATCCGCCTCCATGATCCAATCACCCTTCCACCCTATCCGTCCCCCAACATTGGGAATTACAATTCAACATGAGATTTGAGTGGGAACACAAAGCCAAACCATATTCAGCAGAATTGCTGGATTACAGGGTATACTGAGCACTGTCATGTGCTGGATTTCATGGTAGGCAGGGGCTGGGAAGATAGGAATAAGCAAAGCTTTATCATGGTTCCTGATTTCAGTCTAATAAGGAAGACAAGTCAATACTTTGCAATGATCAATATAAATGTAATAGCTGTGCTTGCAACAAAGGAGAGACATGTGGAACTATGAAAGTATAGCTGGGGCTTTCACCTGGTAAGGGTGCAGGTCCTATGACCAAAGGGAGCATAACAAACCTGGGGAACTGAAATAAGGCCGATGTGGTTGGTACAGAGAGGAAAGGGGAAGTGGAAAAGTAGATAGGGTTCAGACCAAGCAGGCTGTGTTCGGCGTTTTCATTTTCATTACTCTCACCAAGGGGGAAGACATTATTATTTTATTTTATTTTATTTTTTTAAGGAGGAGGTGGTTATCAAAGAGTAACCTAATTAGATTTGTAGTCTGAGAAAGATTATCTGGCTACTAAAACGGATTGAAGGGGATGTGTGTGAGTAAGAATGGAGGCTGGGATACCCATCAGAAGTTACATATTTTTGCATGAGTGTAACTGTTCTTATGCCACTATCAGCTACTATAATTTGGACTTTATAAGTTTGAGGCAAATGATTTAAAACAATTTTTAATAGATTATTAATTAAATGCAAGTCCTCTTCAGGTCAATTTTTTCCCATCAGTATCATACCCTGAGAAAAGTTTAATTCAGTTTCCTAGTACATTTGCTCATCTGTGTTATTATAAGTTTTATCGAAATCTACCAATAATTCTAGTGTTATTCCAAGTTACAGTATGATTGTGAATGTCCAAGACATTATTACAAAATGAATCAGAATTTATGACTGTGGTGTTCATCGTCCCTTCCCAATAGAACCTATCCTTTCCCAATATTATTATTCTTTCTTCTCTTTCTTTTTCTTGCTTTCTTGCTTTCTTTGCTTTCTTTCTTTTTCCCTTTTTTTTTTTTTAAATATTTTGAAACAGAGTCTTGCTCTGTCACCCAGGCCAAGTGCAACGGCATGATCATGGCTCACTGCAGCTTTGACCTCCTGGGCTCAGTCAATCCTCCCACCTCAGCCTTCCTAGTAGCTGGGACCACAGGCATGTACCACACATCTGGCTAATTTTTGTATTTTTTGTACAGATAGAGCTTCATCATGTTGCTCAGGCTGGTCTCAAACTCCTAAACTCAAGTGATTCACCCACCCTGGCCTCCCAAAGGCATGAGCCACCATACCTGGCCCCCAATATTATTGGGCACAGTGGTCAAGTTCAGAATTCCAGGTGTTCTACGGGTATAATCTGATACCTTTGCTATCTTATAGGACTGAATTAAAATGAGTTCTTAGGAAGAAGCGTCTTTTAATTTAATTTGTAGACCAAGGCCATCACTATTCTGCTCTCTAATTCCTATTTGAAGAGAAATTCTGAGTTTGAAGTAACCTATGGAGTGTCCTTGGATCTAGGGAGATTGGGAGAAGATTCTACAATACTGCAATAGAGTGGTCAGGAGGACAGATTTGAAGCCCCATGGTTTGGGTTTGAGTTCTGGCTCCTCACTTAAGGCCTTTGGAACTTTGGTATGGGCCTCTGTTTCCTCATCTGTAAGTGGACACAATGATAACACTAGTTTGTACCTTATAATAATGAATATATGTGAATACTTACCTAATGCCTCGCCCAGGATAAATAAGAGCTTTATGGATGTTGGCTGTGTATTATCGGTCTCCTTCTAAATTATTTCCATTGGATTTAGGTTAACTGTTTCATTGCTACAAGAATTGGCCATATGAATTTTGCTCTTGCATTTGCTTTGAAGTAATTGTTAACGTTAGTATCTAATACATTGTTCAAAATCAATGCCTAATGGATAAACTTTTTTAAAGGTTTAGACCACTGAAAAATATTTTGTCTCCTGATATATTTATATATACCACCATTTCCAATGTAGTATTATTATTCATTGTTTTTCTTTTTCTGTCTTAGCTACATAGAAGTTCAGAGTAGGTTAACCTGAAAGGTGGACTCCATGACCAACTTATTTACTTCTCCCTTCCTTTTTTCCTAATCTATTAATGTTATATTTATACTTTTATATATATACATACATAGATGTTTATATGTCCATATGAGAAGTGATCTGAAATTCCTTTGGATGAGTAATAACAGAACACAAAATACCTAACAAAATAAATTTCAAAACTACAATTTGTGCATTCATTAACCACCCATTTGCTAAGTAAGCTGCAAAACCTGGGGCAGGTTGTTTCATGTCTCTAAACCTTTCTCTACTTCTGCACAATGAGGGATAATAAGGAATCTACTTTAAAGAGTTCTTTTGAGGAAGGAACATATATAAAAAAATTCAGAAGAGTGACAGCCTACAATAAGCACTCAAAGCCAGTTGTTCATGTCACCGTCAGTAGAATTATTCCTAGATATCAGAATCGAGGCTCAGAGAACTAGTTACCAGAAATTCCTATATACAAATGGGTGCCAATTAGTGTTGCACAATTTTCCATACCAAATATCTAAGCCAACTTTTAAATTTTTGGTTGTTGCTGATTTTCTACTTTCAAAACTGGAGAGTCACAATGATCCATTTTATGTCAAATGACAAAAAAGTAGTTGGATGCAATACAGAAATATCAATAACAATGCCACAGTAATACACATTTTTTCCCAGTTTATGTTTGTGCCATACTAACAGAACTTTATAAAAAATAAAAAAAACTTGTTATTGTGAAGAATTTCATGCATGTAAAATAATCCATAATAAACATATTGGCTATAAATAACTATGGACCCATGACCCAAAGTAAGAAACAGAACATAAAGATTATTGAAGCCTCCTCCTGTTTTTGCCTCCTCCAACTATAATTTCCTCCTACAGTTAATCACTATTCTGAATTTATTTTCTCTACCATTTATTCCTCAAGAAAAAGGTTTTGTAAAATGTACACCTAATTCTGTCTACCAGTCTACCGTCTGTATAACCAGTGTAGAATCCCTTTTCTTCACACAGATGTGCTCCAACTATTATCTCTTGTCCTTTGACGTTTTCATCATCTTCTCTCTTGGACCCTTTCCATCTACTCTGCGTAGCCCTATCCCCAAAAAAAACGCCTTTCCATCTGCACCACAATGGCATTAAGTGATGGTCTACCACTTTCCCACCACTGTTAACTTTCTTGTAAAAATACTTTTCACTTGCTGCTTCCAAATCTCACACCACCTACTGCTTAATCTTTTATAATCTGTTTACTACCAGCAACCAGAATGCTTCTAGCTACCCTCAATCCCTAGACTGGATGAGTCAATCTCTTCAATGCTGCCCTCTCCTTACCCTCTCCAGCACTATAATCTGCATTAAGAATTCTCAGTTGGTGCTTCAGTCTCTTCCCCCTACACCATGCCCACACCCTCCACTCCCAGAAAGACAGAATGATTTGAACCCCACCAGCTCTTTCGCTGAGTCGGAATCACCTGGAGTGCTTGTTAAAACCCTGGGCCCTGTCCCCAGAGTTTCTATGAAGTCATCTTTGAAGACAACGACCATTATGTTGCTCCACATCATTGCCCAATGGGGAATGTTTTTCAGGGTTTAGTCCCGTGAAAAACTTGGCATTTCTAACAAGTATCCAGGTGATGTTGGTTGTAGGTTCACACCTGGAGAAATGCTGAATTAGAGAATTTTTAATATATTGTTGATCCTTAGCACCTGATGTGTTGAGGCTTTTTCAAACCACATAGTTATCCCCCCTGAGAATCACTGCTGTGTGTGGCACTGTTGCCTGATGGGAGGGAGCTGATACCTCGGGTGTGTGTGGAACTCACGTGTATATGGGCTCAGATGTGGGGAGGCTGAGGTATGGGAGTCTCAGGTGTGTGTGGGGTCTCAGGTGTGCATGGGGTTCAGGTATATGGAAGCTCCAGTGTGGGGAGGATCAAATACATGGGGACTCAGCTGTGTGGGGAGTTCAAGTATGGGGGAGGGCTCAAGTATACAGGGGCTCCAGTGTGGGGGCCTCAGGTGTATGGGGGCTCAGTCATATGTGGGACAGGTGTGTAGGGCTCAGATGTGGGGGTCTTAGGAGTGGGGAAAGTTAGGTTTCGGAGCTCAGGGCTATGGGAGTTCAGCTGTGTGTGTGGCTCGGGTGTGTCTGGGACTCAGGTGTTGGGGCCTCAGGTCTTGAGGGGCTAGGGTGTTTGATGCTACAGTCTTGTGTATGGGGCAGAAGAGGGTTAACTCTTTTTTGAAGGAAATAAGGACCTTCTTAGTCATCAAATAGAGCTCCACCTTCTTGGCTCTTATTGGCCACTCTATACTATTGGCTCTTGTTCACACCCCTGCTTTCAACATTCTCATCGTGGCCTCTAGGATTCCACACTCTTGTGGATCTCCCCTTACCGTTGCAGTTTCTGTCTCCTTTGCTGTTTCTTCTTCCTCCCACCTGCATTTCCCCCACGTCCTCTTCTTTGCGGCAAGCTACCTTAGCTGTCCAATGCATGGCCCCAGGGGCCAGCAATAGCAGCAGCATCTGGGAGCTCCTTAGAAAGGCAGTCTCTCATGCCGAGCCCACACGGAGCCAGACTCTGCAGTGTAACAAAATCCCCAGGTGATTTTTATGTGCGTTAAATGTTAAGAAGCCCTTCTTTAGGATGCAAAGGGTTCTCTCCCGAGTCCCGCATATCCTAAGCTTCAGTGCGCTTTTCCAATTGCCAATTACGTGTCTCCACGTGGTTGATGCCCTGGGAAGTCCAAGTGCTGATGCCAAGCTGGTGCCCTTCTCTCACCCTCCCCTTCCTCAGCCATGCTTCCTACAGATACTTCTTTCTTTCCTGCCTCTGCTTTCACTACCAGCAGGCATCCAGAGACCACAAAGCAAATACAGACAGGCACCATGCAGGTAAAATAAATGAGGGTAGTGGGCTGGGTAGGGACTGGGGTGAACTGGAGGCAGCATGCTTCGTCTAATGCATGAACAGCTGAAGACTGTCATTTAGAAATATGGTTTCAATGTCGCCAAACTGTGCATTTTTATGTGAGATCTCTGGATTTGATTGTGGCCACAAATTCAGTTTTTTGTTGTTAAACTATAGGAGCCAAAGAAAACCTGTTGCAAGCTGTACTGGCCTGTGCTCAAAAGCAAGTTCTTTTTTGGCTTTCTCATTCTAACTTCACCTTCATCTCTACAATCATTGCCAAAATTTGTACATTTCACCCTTTCTCTAAGTCCTGATGTACCTTTTCTTCAGCCAACTGGTTAGGCGCACCAGAGAAGGCACAATAACATCCAGTATTTCTACCTCCATCTTTTTGCAGTAAAAGCCACCTCACAACTGCCAAATTATTGAAAAATACTACTCCAATCACATAAATTACCTTTCTGTTCAAAACCCTTTAGAGACCCCCCTGTGAAAACCCTATCTCAAATGGCTTTTCCAATCCCTTGCTCCCTTCCTTAGTCATGCTTTTGACTAGCGCTCACAAGGCTTGGACAAGGATCATGGCAGTTGTGGAGATGACAAGAAATGAAGGGATTTGAGAGATATTTCAACATTAAAGTCAGCAGCAAAGCACAGCTGCCGGTAAGACTCCTACTACTTGCTGTGAAAAGCCTGCATAAGACATACCATGTTGTGCACCTGAGTTTGCAAACTGGCAATCTCAGGGTCAGATTTGTTGTGCAATTATCTTTTGTGTAGCCTGCACTGCTTTAAAAAACAAATAGTGGCCAGGTCTAAAAATAGTGATTGCACATAAAAATCAGGATTCCTGCTTTGAAAAAAAAAAAGTGACAGATCCAGATCAAAACTTCCCTCCCTGGCAACTACTGGATGAAGCTGACATTTCTTCCTTTCCCTTCAGATGCAGCGTGCTGTTCGCCCGTCTTCACACCTAGGCCAGGGAAGTTACTATTCATGAAAATAAGCAAAGGCTTTAGAAATAAATTTAAAATGGGAATCAAGTATTTGTAATGTTCTAAAATGTCACAGGTAAGTTAAGAAAATGAAGTTAGCAACATCACACCCTTCCATCCCACTGATGTTAGATATTTGGGTTTTTGTATTAGGTTTTCTTGATAATATGCAGGACAAAATTTAAAGTCCCAGTGAATTACATAGTTCAGTCTCTTGGCCCATGTCAGGTGAATGTTCAATGTCAACATTTCTAAAGGGTTAAACTTCAGTCACCCTCCTATCCTAGCTCTTCCACTGGGGGATCCCCAGATCCGTCCATTCCCCACCCGTCCCAGGCCCTGCGGGCGATTCACTTCTATGAACCATAGAAGTCAGGATTCCAGTTGTGTTTGGCCAATGGTGGAACCCAGGTAGATTTTGCAGGGAGAGAGAATGAGGTCAGGGTGTCTAGTCCCCTGGCTCTATCACTGCAGGGATGATGCAGGCTGGCTGTGTTCCTCCCCAGATGAAAAGCAACTTTCTCTGCATCCAGAGTGAAGGGGGCAGTTGCTCTCTCCCCTGGCCTTTGATGGTACAAAAAGATCCTAGTGGTTACCCGGCACCATTATTATTTTGGCTAGAGTTTCCTCAAATTATTCTAATTTTATTTCCTACTGCAAGTTGACTGACTTATCTCCCCAGCCTCACTCCTCTAAGTGAACATTAACCAAATGCATGCAAGAAAAAAATATACTTGGTAAGAGTTATTTTCTAGAACTTGAATATCACTATCTGGGAAGATTTTTGCAGCAATTTAAAAATTTGCCTTTGGCTGGGCACAGTGGCTCACACCTGTGATCCCAGCACTTTGGGAGGTCAAGGTGGGTAGATCACCAGAGGTTGGGAGTTCATGACCAGCTTGGCCAACATGGTGAAACCCTGTATCTACTAAAAGTACAAAAGGTATCTGGGTGTACTGGCACACACCTGTAATCCCAGTTACTCGGGAAGCTGAGGTGGGAGAATCACTGGAACCCAGAAAATGGAGGTTGCAGTGAGCTGAGATAACATCACTGCACTCCAGCCTGGGCAACATAGTGAGACACCATCTTTAAAAAAAATTCTAAAATTATAAAGAATTTTAGAAATTATATAATCATCTATCTTTAAGCCTGATTCATGTTTATAAACATTGAACCAAAAAATACTTATGCAGTTTAGCCTTAAAAATTAAAAATATTTCTCTAAAGTTAGGTATATTTAATCCTAACAATATCCTCATTTTTGTGTTATGATCCTTCCATTCACATTTTGGCACATCAGTGCCATCTGCTGGAAAGTTGATACACTTAGGTTTCCCAAATCCCAGAATGTATGTCTTTTGGGAGGGAGTAGGAGGAAACGTACCCTTTATTTAAGAAATAAGCCTCACTTTCAGTACATAGCCATTTAACTTCCACATATTTATCAATATAAACCCCAGTTAATTACAAAGCACTACAATAAAATCTAAAATTGAAAACAAAAACACACTAAACATTTCTTTCTGCACGTCTCTTGGTTTCTAAAACGTTCTTCTGTGGTTCTGCACATATAAAGCTCATATGCCGTCACATGTTTAAACATTGCCCATTCTTTTACCCAAATCTCTGATATTTACCCAAATCTCTGATATTGATAGATATGTAAAAAATATGTTAAATATGTATGTTTAAATACAATATGTAACACATATTTAAATAAAATATATACATATATATTTTAAGTCTCTGACAAAGCTTTAGTTGTGAAATAAGGAAGGATGCAGGATTGTACATCTTTTAGCTGTGCTTTCCCGGTCATTAGACAGCAATTAAACACACAGAAACAACATGACACAACTGTTAAATTTTCTTATGTAAAAATTGTGACAACAAATATTCTAAATAATATAGAGGCATAAAAGATTGCTTAACCAATTTTAATAACATGACATAAAGCCCCTAGACTTGATATAATCGTTATGCAAAATACATAGGTGAATACTGTCTTCTTTTAAAAATATAAAATAAATAAGCAAGACGTGAAAATAGGCAAATTTCCATTAAATAAATGAAAATTTAAAAAAAAGAAAGTTTGCTTTCCAAGTCATTTGAAGAAGGGAAATTATCATTTTAAACAATATTCAAGTTTATTAAACAAATAAAAAAAGTATTATAAAATGTTTAACTTTCATCGGCTTCAAGGTTTATGTTGCTCCCAAATTTTGCATACAACTGAACTTTCAAATCTGCTAACACCCGCTGAATTGATTCCACTCTGGATTCTAAGGCGTCAATTTCTTCTTGCAAATTTTTCTGGAAAAAAATAATTTAAATTAATTCTATTCAATTGGATGATTTCTGAGCATCTATGTCTGGAATAATATTTGGGAAGAATTTTAGGTCAAGAACCTTCTAAACTTGAACAGGCAGCTTAGTAACACTGATAATTAGGTCTAAATATCTGAATGTGGGCATTTTAAATTCATGGTCCATATTTGCTTATCACAGAATAAATCAAGCTTGTTTTCTCCCTTTCTGCTAATCCAAAAAAAAAGTAAAAAAAAATAATAATTCTAAATTATCATTTCCTAATAAAGAAAGAAGTAAATACAAAGACTTCTATAAACAGTTTATCCTGGGCCTGCTGGCTTCTAACCCAGCTTTTCCCAACAACAAAAATAACTATGAGACTACAGGAAATGATAGAAACTCACACCACCAACTACCAATAATTAAGAATAACAACTTATGATCCAACTCTGGCAGAAATTTTCATTAACTTTGAGGCCTCTGAAGCTAAACTTTGGAAGAGAGTGGTAGGGTGCCTCATTTTTAAGACAGAGCAGCTTTGCCCAATGAAACGTCACGTGTTTTCTAAGTATTCAAGGTGATACATGTTAATTATCTTGATTTAATTACTCCACATTATATTAATGAATTATAACATCACATTTACCCCATACATTTATAGAATTATAAATTGTCAATTTACAATTTTAAAAAAGAAAGTACAATTCCAAAGGACAATTCTTTCTACCTACCTACCCATCTATAGATACTTAGTCTCTTCAATTCTAAAACCAGTTTTGTAATCCCTCATTAATAGATTAAATAAATTTTAACATATATGCTTTGTTAAAAGAAGTCATAAGTTCCTGGCTAGGATCAAAACAATTTTTTTTCTAAACATAACAAAAAATATGAAATCATACAAACCAAATACCCATTAACATTAGAAACCAAAGAGTATCTAATATTGACAATGTTACTGTTTTAGAAATCTACCCAATGATTCTCAAAGGGTGGCCCCCAGACCAGTATCAGGGACAAAATCACCTGGGAACTTGTTAGAAATACACACTCTGGGGCCCTACTTCAGGCCTCCCGAAAGAAATTCTTTGGGTTGGGCCCAGCACTCTGAATTTTTAACAAGCCCTGTGGGCAACTGTGATTTTGATGCATGCTAAAAGTTTGAGAATCACTGTTACAAAACAAGAAATGGAAGTAAGACATATGGCTACTAGAAAGGAGATAAATTCTAAATGTCTATACCGAGAAAACCTAGTTAATAAGTAAAATAAGACACTAGAAAGTTATTTTAATATCACAAGTCCAATCATATCTCTCTTTTCCAAAAATCTCTGAAGGCTCCTCTTTGCTCTGGGACAGGGGTGGGCAAACTCTATCAGGTTCTTCAGACCAAATCTAGTCTGAAGCTTGTTTTTGTCAAGTTTTATTGGAACACAGCCATAAAGATTCACTCATCTTGCTTTCACAATAATTATGGCAGAGACTGTGCAGCCCACAAAACCCAATATATTTACTTCTGACCCTTCACACACAGTTTGCTGACCCCTGCGCTAAGATAAAGGGCAATTTATTCAACTCAACTGACTAGAGTTCTCCAAGATGTGGCCACAATTTCAGGTGCTCCCAAATCTCCAGCAAGTACATCTTCTTGCAGTTCTATGTTTGCACCACCATCATCCTATGGCCATTTACACACACTGCTTCTCAGGACTAGCACACCCTCCACCCCTTTCTGGCTAATAGCCACTTACTCCTCAGCTGTTCTCTCACCACTTTCCCTGGGACCCTTGATGTAGAGACTAGAATAGACTCCTCTTCCTTTGTTCTTAAAGCCACCTCTATCCTTGTACCACTTTCTACTCATTATCAGCTTTGTTTACTTTTCTTTCTTTCCATCTAGACTATATGCTCCATGCAGGCGGGGCCCAGGCAGGTTTTGTTGTCCCCATTGATCCCTAATACATGGCAGAACCTGATACAGAGTAAGCATTCAATTCATTCATTCCACAAGGAATGAATGAGTAAAAAAATAAAGGTTCAGTATCTATCTGTGTACGGAGCAGGGAAGTCACAATAGCCACAAAGACCATAAACTTGTTTTGGAATGCTTTCAATAAAAATATTTTTTAAATGGTTAAATAAAAAGAACAAAATCACAAAATCTGACTAAGAAGAAAAGATTTAAACATAAGGGAGACTTATAACATTTCTGCTTGGAAGACCCAGAAGTAAGTGATAGTTCTTCCCAAGATTTACTAAATGTGGGTTTCATTCATAGGAAGTTTTGCTTTTTATGACCTTTGAAGAAGAGAGACTATCATTTTAAGCAATCAGGTTAATTAGCAAAAGCATTAGGAAAGGTTTAATTGCCATCAGCTTTCATAGACAATGTGACCATCCCTCTCATATAGTTAGAAGGCATGTGAACTGAAAATTTTCATACCATGTATCAAACGTCTTAGATATTATCAGAGAACTCATATGCTCACCCAGTCATTATACTTCTCTAATTATTTCCTCAAAACAATATCCTAAATGTGAACAAAGATGTACACAGAAGAACGCTCACTGTAACATAACTACAGTGAAATATTGGAAACAAATTAATGCTAACAATAAGATTCATGACCCCAGTTGATATCCATCAACATGATATTAAAACAGTAATAAAAAATGATGTTTTTAAAAGGCCAGTGTGCCTGGCCCAGAGCAGGCTCCCAATGAGTATCTGCTGTACAAATAAACAGTAAACAAAACAAGTGAAAATGCTCCTCGTAGAACATTAACTGTCCAAACTGGGAAGCAAACTACTTTTTGGAGAGACAGAAAGAACATAAAAGAAATACATGAAAATATCACCTCTGGGTAGTAGCATTAGAGGATTTTTCTTTTCTGCTCCAATATATGCTATGCTTTCTAAACAGTTTTAGTTTTGAGCAAGGTTCTGGAGTCAGAAAACCACCGCCTATATGTCACACTGAATAAATCCCGTAACCTCTCTAAGCCTCTATTCTTTGTCCCTTAATTGGGATTAACAGGTCATTGTTAGGATTCAATAAGATCCTGCTAGCAAAGCATCAGAGCATGCATGGGACATAACAAGGCAGTAAATGTTAACTATCGTTAGCATCCACTATGTCCCGACATCTACAATTACGTTCTTTATAATTATATATATTCTAATTTCAGAATTAACTTTGAACATACCTTTGCTTCTTCTAACATTTCTTGTGTTTCTTCTTGAGAATGGCTAATGAAAACATCACCAATTTGATAAGGTATCATTAAGCAGTCATCATCTGCAAGCATGATGTCATCACAAGCATCTTCTAGGTTTTGGAGTTGTTTCTATAAATGCAAAATGGCGTAGAAAATGTATTCAAAATTCTCTGATAGAAGCTAAAGGCCAATTGTAATTTGGGACAGCAACTCTCTGAGGGACCCCCTCACAAAGGTATTACCACATTAGAATAAGACTTTAATTTGTAACGTTTTAGATGACATTTCACAGGCAAGCAGTTAGAGCTAACGTATTGTCCTCTGGACATTTTCAGTTTGCTATAAGCACCCTGTGGTGGACAGCAGGCACCCACGGTCACTCAAAATTTCTTTTAACAATTTTCAACTTTGTGAATTCTGCCTTCCTACAAAAACCAAACCAAAAAACCAACACACATTTCTCAGCCTTGCTTGCTGATAGGGTGTAAGTAAATCACACTGGTAATGAAGGCTCTGCCAGCATGTGTAAGTGATAATAACTTAAACTGCACCAAACAAATGCACTTGAGCTGGATTTCAATTCAACGGAGACAGGCTGGACACAGGCCCCAGATTTACAGGGGGAGGTGGCAGTGGCAGCAGTAGCTTGGCGTTCCTAGGTCTGCAAGGGTGGCTTCCTCATTGGGAAGACAGCTGACTCTGGGATCAGTGGAGGCAACAGCTGTTCCATCACCAGCCAGGTTCTCCAAGACTTGTTCCTGGAACCTCAGTCTAGACTCAAGCACCTCAACAATAAGTTATCTCATATCCCTTAAAAAAAAAAAAAAGACTTTCTACTCAACCAGAGTGGATTGCATCATCTGCAAAAAACAGCCCAGAGAAATATACTTGTTGACTGAGTTCAGTTTTAAGTAGCTACAGTATAAAAATTTTTATTCTTCTAATAATTATTTTCAATACCTTTTTTACTTCTATTTCTTCCTTCAGCTCTGTGATTCTACTTGTGTTCCGTGCAAATTTGTTTATCTTTTGTTGATCTTCGAAAGTAACATTGACATCTTCTGCAGCCTGAAAAAAGTTTTTAAGTTTTTGTAAAATTTTAATGGAGAAGTTTTCAGTTAGCTTTTTATATTTCTCAACAATAACTCAATAAACTATGTGCACTCATATAGTCAAGAATCACAAGAAGTTCTTACAGAACATAACAAATGCCTTATTTTTTGCTCCACAAGCTTAAGGTTTGTTCATAAATCTATAATCTTTTCTGATGCTCTATAAAATAATTCCTATGCTGTAAGAATATTGCGAATATAAAGAACAATTAGTAAGTTCTTTAAAAAGAATAGAAAAAAGCCAACTTTTGGCCCAGAGCAGAATTTCTCAAGTTGGAGCATTCTTCTATTAAGATAACCCAGGAAACAAAAAGTTATGTGTCAAATATATTGGTAAATGCCTCATAGTAGTGTTTTTTAGTTTTTGGTTTTTTTTTGCCTAAAGCCAAAACTTGCAAGAGCTTAGTGTGGTAATAAAACTCTGATGGTTTCTATGGTATTTAAAACAAACGAGATACTGGCTAAAGGGTCACTGTATATTTCAGTAGCTACATTCCATTCATAGCAAAAATTATGTTAATGATGTAGGACCTGTCTTAATAAGGTCTACTTCACTAAAACATGATAAAAATTGAATGTTTAGTATTTAAAAATTAATATCTAATGTGATTAAATTTACAAATTTGCAAATAAAGAGTACTTAGATAACATAATACCCATGAAATTTTTAAAAATAGTTAACATTGATTGAGAGTTTACTATGTGCCAAAACTTACTAAGCACTTTCTCATCTCTGCTAATCCTCCAATCCAGCCTAGTAAGAAGGATCACCAGTACTATTTTACAGATTGAGAAACTGAGGGAAACTTTATATAACGTGCCCAAAGCCACACAGTCAGTAAGTGGTGGAGCTTGATTTCAACCCGGGCAGAGTGGCTGCAGAGGTCAGACAGGTCCATGAGTTCTGGGAAACTGAATGCGAATGTGCATCTGTGTGAGTGTGTACGTGTGTGTGAGTGTGCACACAGGCTTAGGAACATTTGGAAGAAGCAGCAGGAAGTCTGCTTTCATCAGATTTTCAAGGAGGTACTATATATTTTTTTAAAAAAAATAAAGCTAGAAAATAAAACCAGACTCTCCTTAGGGTTTCCCCTCCATTTATAAAATGAGAATCAGAGCACCTGATTCTAGTTTAAAGGAGGAAAGACATGTGTATGTGTATAAAAATAGTCCTTACTGAAGGGAGAGATCCAAGATGGCCGATTAGCAACAGCTCAGGAATGTAGCTCCCAGTGAAAGCGCAGAGAACGAGTGGACACCGCACTTTCCGACGAATTTTTGTTGCCCACAGACCAGGAGATTCCCGGCAGAGGAGCCACACAGGTCACCAGCGCGACTCTTTTGGCCGGCGCGGCTGTTTTGCCGGCGCCCCAGCGCGGCGCTTCCTGGTGCGGAGTATACGGGATGGACGGGCTCGGCTGGTCCCAACCCCACAAGGAAAACAGCAATTGGAAGCACTGAGGACTGAGTTTCACAGCAAGCACAGCGAACCCGGGAAAGTCCGGCTCTGTGGGGAACGAGCATCAGCCAAAGGAAAACTAAGAAACAGAAAAAATTCATCACTGGGCACAGAGAGATCCAAGATGGCCACATAGCAGCAGCTCAGGATTGTAGCTCCCAGGGAAAGCGCAGAGAGGGAGTGGACGCCGCAATTGCCGACGAATTTTTGATGCCCACAGACTGGGAGATTCCCGGCGAAGGAGCCACACGGGTCGCCAGCGCGACTCTTTTGGCCGGCGCGGCGCTTCTCAGTGCGGAGTGTACGGGACTGGATGCCCTTTTAGTCGGGCTCGGCCGGTCCCATCCCCACAAAGAGAACAGCAATTGGAAGCGCTGAGGACTGAGAACAAGCACAGCTGAACCCGGGAAGGCCCAGCTCTGTAGGGAAGGGGCGCCCCCCGAAGGAAAACTAAGAAACAGAAAAAACTTCATCACCAACAAGCCGGACGTCCAC